>JAHXMU010000080.1:1814599-1841200 GCA_019455685.1 Philornis downsi
TTTGGGAGGTACCAGAAATGCATGGTTAATTATTACGTGCACTACTAAATTCTCGCTGTTTGCCAATAGACGGCGCCGGCTGCAACTGCTAGTCGATTTTGCCATAACCTTAACATCATTAGCCGAGCTTAGGCATATGTTAAACATACCGCCTCTACACAATTGTGATTTTCTTTTGACGTAATATTATTTTGATTGTGTGAATATTTATGATTTCGTACCAAATAATCCTCACATACAAGAAGTATTGATTTTCTTCTTTCAATCGAAGAAAACGGCGGCTGTAGCTCATCGAGACCTTCAAAACGTTACGGAGATGCTGCTTTAAGTAATACAACGTGTCGAGATGGGTTCTGTCTCTTTTAAGATGTTGACGACCGTTCGCGTGAAGGAAGACGAAAACCCTTCGAAGACACAAAATTGACGGCACTGCTAGCTGGATGGAGATCCGTATCAAACGCAGGTAGAGCTTGTTTTAGCAGTAGGAATTATCCGCCAAGCCATTTCCAAGCTATTGAATGCGTTAGGAATGATTCAAAGGCAAGGAACTTGGGAAAAAGTAGTAGTGGGCAGTACTTTCAATGAATAATTTGTAAATATGTCTTCATAATAAGGTCACATTTTTCTAAAAAAGACACAGTGAGAACTTAGTTGCGCACCTATTAATTGATCTTTTTTTTCAATATTGTAGTGAATTGGCGCTCGGAAACACATGTTTTACGTTTCATGGCGCCCGTTGTTTAATATTTTTATTTGAGCCATCAAAAGTAAACGATCTCAGTGAATTTGTAAATATAAAAAAAATTGGTCACCGTTATGTAATTTAATATTTCCATTTAAAAGGTCTCAGTTCAACCAACGTTAAAGCCAAGCTAGATTTTACTCTGCGGGAGTCTGCTGCTACGTCTACGAGTGTAAAATATTGGGCAGAAGGGTTTAAATAAGACCGTAGCGATCGACCAATTGAGGTGTCCACATCAGACACGGTTAAGAAAATACACAGAATGGTATTGGATGATCGTCGACTGAAGGTGAAGGTGAAGATGATGGTGAAGCTGAAGGTGGACTAAAAGTGCTTTACATCGTACATTGATCGAAGATTTTGGAGATTAGATAGCTGTGCGCAAGATGGGTGCCGCACTTGCTTTCAATAGAGCAAAACCAGCGTCATGAGGGTGTATCAGTAGAGTGTTAGGCGTTGTTTTACCGCAATAAAGCCGAATTTTTGCGTTGATTTATAATCATGGATGAGACATGGGTCTACCACTTTACACCTAAGACGAAGGAACAGTCAAAATAGTGGACTGGAATGAGAGAATCGTGTTCAAAGAAGGCGAAGACGATTCCATCTGTAGGCAACGTCATGGCGCCTGTTTTTTGGGACGCTCATAGAATTATTTTTATTGCTTATCTTCAGGAAGAAAAACACATCAACAGCGAATATTATGCTAATTTATTGCAGCATTTAGGTGCAGAAATTATGAAAAAAAACGTCGCATTTAGTTAAAAAGACAGTTCTGTTTCATCACGACAATGCTCCAGTTCACTCATCCACAATTGTAACATTAATTCAAAATTAATGAGTTGCTTCATCACGTAATTCGTTCGCCAGATTTAGCTTCCTCGGACTATTTTCTATTTCCAAACTTGGAAAAATGGACTTTTAGTAAAAGATTTGCCAACTGTGGAGAGGTGGAGTCAACGGTGAATGGCTATTTTAAGGAGTTTGACAGTTTTTCTTATAAACAGGGTATACAAACTATTGAATATCGCTGGAAAAAGTGTATCGAGTTAAAAGGAGCTTATGTTGAAAATAAATACAATTTTTCCCAACTTGTCTTCTTTGTTAGGTCGGCTAGTTTTGGGATCGCTTTCGTAAGTATCTATAATATAAGTAAAGGAACGAAATGTTGAAAATAAAAATATTTTTATTAAAAGAAATGTAGTTATTAGTGCCACACAAGCTCCTGTTTTCGGCGCTACAAAATTTAGGAAGCAAATACAACGTATTCGCTGAAGTCGATAACATTTGAATGTGTCTGAAATACTTCCTTATTATTTTATTACCGGCACTACTCTCGTAGCTCTAATATTTTCAATGAGCCGAATAATTTACTTAAACTTGGCTTGACTTCAAAATTCAAATATTTCAAAAGCTATTTCATGGTTTGCATGAGTTTTACATAGATGGGCAAACAGTTGTGCTCACTATCAGTATTTTCTGATTTGCTGTTTTTTTTTAAGTCAAAACTGTCATTTGATAAGGCATTTTTATTTTGAAAGGCATACACTGTAATGTTTCACTCTAGGATTTGTAATGGCAGAACCACTGTTTGTTAATTTTCTTTGAAAAAACTTAACTACAAACGAAATAATAAGAATTCTATTGAATGAGTAGTTAAAAAATTTGATTATGATTCAATACTACAAAATTTTTTATTTTAATATATGTTTATCCGGTTCGAGAGGACCGAAATGTATATGAGGGGGTGTGTGGTGACAGATATTCTCCCGAAAGAATTAAAAATGAGGGGGAAAAAACGAACAGAATCAGTGGAGGGTATTGCTGGTGCAGCCATATACGGGATATTTACCTGTTTTTCTGATGGAACAAACCACTTTAGGGATTTCAATATTTTTTCTTGAGGTACTCTTCGGGATGAGTGCCACCACTTTAATTCACTGAGGTTAGATGAGAAGTGAGTTAAGACTCAAATGTGATAAGCAGTGTAAGCCAGAATCCTGAAGCAATTCTCACTGCTAGAATGTGGGAGAAAGTTTTTGGCAAGAAATATTACAATATAGTGGCAAGAGATATATAATAAAAGAGTGACAAGAGATATTATATTACAAGTCGACGGATGTCGAATAAAGATTCCGGTTAAATCTCCGACTTTTTCAGTTCAGGCGTAAACAATAAGTTCTATTTTTCGATTTTAAGTAAAGTTAAATGAACTACACATAAAACTATGAATATTTTATTTAATTTTTGTGCTTGGTTGTTGTACCATTGCGTATGAAATATAATGTCTTTTAAATGACCGCCTCTGGATTGGCGGGTCCTCTTGAGGTAGTTTTCGAAGAAATACGGCCCATTATGCGCACCAAACAGCCACTTTTCCGGAACGCAATGACTTTTCTACAATCACGTCTGGGTTCCCCGGGCACCATATGCGACAATTCTGCTTGTTGACGTAACTACCAAGTGCGGAATGAGCTTCATGGCTGAAGAAAATTTTGTTCGATTGAACGCCTACGTTTGAATCACCACTTTTGTAGTAGGTTTTAACTATTTCCACGCGTTCTTTGATTGTTAAACGATGAATTTTCATAACTGGCAAACATTTCACTAAACAGAGAGCACTTCAGACGATAGGTATTTAACAGCTGACAGCCTGTCAGACCGGCGGTTTTGAAATCACTAAATGATTAACTCTATATTAGTCCTCCTAGTTACAGATGAATTGCCAGCTTTACAAAGTACTAACTTTTTTTATACAATTCGTATGCAATTCTGTGTAGATAATTGATGCAAAAACGCTCGAAAAAAAGCTGTAAGAAAGGCTGCGATTGGAATTGGTGCGATCTCGAGGATAGCATGACATCTGTGGCACTCGCTGCCATTGACCAACATAAGTTATAAGTAACCATTACCTAAATTACGTGGTTCACTTTGATGGTGATTAGCAACAAAATTAGGAAATGTTTATAGCCACAATAAACTAAATTTGCCTACGTATATCTCTGCACACATGTTTAGTTTATCTGCCAATGCTGCTTTCTGTGTTTTTAGGTTAATGATGTTAAAGAGATATTTTTTTTTCTGTTTCTTTTTTTTTTTGGTAACAATTAATAGCAAATTGTATCACGTGTTTGGAATCAGTTTGTGGTCTTTACTTAGCAAGGAATGCCACAGCTCTTTGTACAGACATTCGCACAAGCAGGTCACATGAAATTGCAACAAACGTCTATTCTATCGAATGTATGTGTTCATACATATGTACTCGTAAACATGATGGCTGCACACTCCTTGAAGTGACTCGTTTCTATCAATTTTAATTTAAAAGGAAGGCAGTCCTTCAAAGTAGGATTTGTGTACATATTTGCAAATATATGAGAAAATATTTATCATATTCCTGAATGGATCCTTAAATATTTATTTATTTCATTAAATAGACAGAACTTCAATTCCTTACAGACTAACAATGACAATTAATTTTATTTATATTTATTAATAAATAATGTTAAATAGAATCATTAAAATGATATCCAGAAATATGTTAAGATGAGACAAACTCTATGAGTTGATTGGAGTCTTGATTCAAACCAAATTCGTTCAAATTAAAGTTAAATAAACCAAGCATGAAGTTATAATTACATAAATATTTTACTTCATTATAATGTTTGGACCTTCCCATTATGTACGAAATGTAATACAATTTAAACGACCGCCTCTGGATTGGTTGCGGCAGTGGATCCTTTTGAGGTAGTTCTCGACAGCTCTTCCGCTCATTTCGTGCAGTATTTCGGCGATAACTTGACAAATGTTGGTTTACAAATACTCGAACGTTTAGGAATTATCCGCATAAACACGGTCTTTAACATAGACCCACAAACAAGGTCTAACGGCGTTAAAACCCACGGTCCTGGTGGCTAATTGACGTCCCCAAAATGTGAGAGAAATTATGCTTTCTGGAAACTTCTCATGCAATAAAGCCATGTTGTGTGGCTCGTGGCACCAGATTGGTAAAAGTTCATCAAATCTAAATGAAGAAAAAGCTAACTTTGCAAACACTCGCAGTACCTTTTCAATACTTGCAATGTGAATATTGAAATGAGGGCAACAAACTGTAGGGGCATATTCCAAATTTGATCTACCATACGAGGGTGGTCCCAAAACTACCCGACCTAACAAAAAAGGCACAAGATAGTTCGGAAAGATTTTCTTTTATTTTCAACATTATATCCTTTTAGTTTGTAATAGTGCATGTCAGAAATGATGCATTTTCTTGATGAAAGAACGCTTTCGTTTTCGCCAAATGCGGTCTTTTCCCCATAATTCCATCCCCTAAACGCTACAATAAATTAGCAAATAGTCGCGGTTGATGATTTTTCCCTTCGGAAGACAATCAATAGAAATAATCTCATGTGCATCTTAAAAAACCGTCTTCACTTTCTCCCATTCTCCCATTCCAGCTCACTGCTTTGACTGTTTCTTTGTCTCAGGTGTAAAGTGGTCGGCCAATGTCTCATCCATCCAATGAATGAAAATGATTCCTCTTTTTTCTCTTTTTCTGTGCTGTAGAAAGTTGTTTGCACACAAAGCCAAAAATTGTTACAAATTCAAATGCTAAAATAGAATTCAAGTTATGCATATGAAAGTGAATTAAAATCAAGTGAATGAATTCAACATTGTCCAGTAGTTATTAATGATGGACACAGTATTACAACTGGTCGTATATCTAGTATGTCGTTATGAAAATTACAATATAATAAATACACTGGCCAACAAGGTTTTGGACTGGAGCAACCATATACCTTTCCTGGGGTAATTTGGTGGGCTGAATTCGAATCTTGAATGGGGTTTTCTCTATCACGTCAGCTTCTCGAGGTACACAAAAAATGTTTCTATTCGTTTTTTACATAAAAAATCATTAGTTTATCAATCAATGAAATTCCAAATGAGTGAACGGCGTTAGTTGAACGTCGTTTGTATTTTGTTGGTTCGATTTCACATATTAGGGTCCAGCAATAGTCTTCCAGCATAATTTTATCCCAAAATCCTTAATAAATTCTTTCAATTTTCACTAAATCTTGGTGGCCACGCTCAATTTGTTCTTCGCACACCGCATCTAGGTTTTGTGGCAAAAAGTCTAAATGCGAATGAAGAAAATGCTTTTTGAGTGACATTCGTGATCATTTTTCAATAATTCAGCAATTTGTCTGTAGTTTTCACTCTTATTGTTTTTGAGAAAACTGTTCACGATACTCTTGAAACATTTCCAGACTGCATATTCTTTCTCCAACAAACATTGTGCAACAATTGTAATCATTCAATAACTTCCTAATCTGAGGGCCAGCAATTATGCCTTCTTTGATTTTAGCATATGAAATTTTAGGAAACCCGCTAACAAATAGTTAAATGCTGTACCATCTTTGTCCAGAACGTTAACAAAGTTCTTAAAAAGTCCGAATTTTATGTGCATTTGGATCAATTAATGATTTATTTCAAATGTTTTGTTTTCCTGGTGAATACTCAGTTATTTTTGGCCTCTATGTTCTGACGTAATGATGACAGGAAGCGGGACTATCCCATAGGCAAAGGAAACAACAATATTTTGTGAAACCTCCTTGCATACCAGTCAACAAACCAATGGCGTGAAACAGATTAACTTACAGTTATTTACAATGGCCTATACTACATATATAGGTATATACAGGGTTGCCTATATTCGACGGACCCATGTTTTTTAAAAAAAAATCAAAGAAAAAAATAAAAATTTGGCGGTTGGCAATCTTATTTATTTAATTTGTTCCAAGTAGATTTGTTTACATCAATTTTTGAATATGATATCTCTCAAATGGCCGCCTCTGGCGTTGATGGCGTATTGTGCCCTTTTTTCAGCATTTTCCATCGTTTTCGCCAACATTTCGGCCGAAATAGCGGCTATTTCTTCACGAATGTTGTCCTTGAGCTCTTCTACGGTCCTTGGCTTGTTAACGTAAACCTTTGACTTCAAATGTCCCCACAAGAAGAAGTCAGCGGGCGTCAAATCGGGCGAACGCGGTGGCCAGTCCAAATCACCACTTTTCGACATCAAACGGCCCGGAAACAAATTCTTCAGAAAATCGATTGTTATGCGACTTGTGTGCGGTGGAGCGCCGTCTTGTTGAAACCAGAACTGCCTCATACGCTTTCGACGAATAATTGGCATCACAAAATTGGTCATCATGTCGCGATAACGCTCCTGGTTGATGGTAACAGCATGGCCATTTTCGTTGTGGAAGAAAAACGGCCCAATGACCGTTTTCGCACTAACGCCGCACCAAACTGTGACTTTTTCGTCATGAAGAGGCAATTCTTGAATCTCCTGAGGATTTTCAGTGGCGTAAATACGGCAATTTTGCTTATTTACGGTCCCATTCAATGTGAAATGGGCTTGATCGGACATGATAATTTTGTTCCAAAATTGCTCGTCATCATCGGCCATTTCGATGACTCGTTGGGCCCATTCCAATCGACGAGGCTTGTCCGCAGGCAACAATCTTTGCGTCAATTGAATTTTGTACGGGAACAAATGCAAATCAACGCGAATAATCCGTTGTAAAGTGGACCGAGCCATGCCCAACTGCTGAGAACGGCGTTTTTGGGATGTTCTTGGGGACCTCTCAACACTGGCTCGTACGGCAGCGATATTCTCGGCCGATCGCCTTGGTCGACTTTTATTTGGCCTCTTCGGATTAGAAAGAGCCTCACCAGTCGAAAATTTTTCGTATAAACGCTTAATGGTGTTCTTAGAAGGCGCACTTCTCACATTTTTTAGTATTTTAAAAGCACGTTGAGTTTTCACAACTGACTTCTTCTGTTGAATGTAAATTTCAACTATTTCAGAGCGCTCGCGTGGCGTGTATTGTTCCATGGTAAAAATCTGCTTGGACTGACGCTTCAAACGCGGTATGTCATTAAGCGATCTGACATCTCTGTCAAAAGTTATGGCGTTGCCAGATGGGTCCGTCGAATATGGGCAACCCTGTATATATATGTATATAAACTATCTTTTTTGAAAGGCAAGGATCGAAACTGCACATAGGCTGAACTGCACCAAAAACAAAAAAAAAAAAAGATTATGTGTCAATTAAGAGAACTACTTCGATCTTCTTCCAAGAAATCATACAACACTGCTGCTGTGGTCTCCAATTGTCAACAATTGATGAAGCCTGATGAAACACTAAAAGAGAAAATGCCTGAGTGCGTAAAACGCCAAGCGTGATTTCCATTACAATACTTGGAAGGCGTGTGATGCCATTTCCACCCTATAATCCCGATCTGATACTTTTAGATTTTCATTTATTCCTGCGTCTGTAAAATGTTTTGAATGGAAAAACTTTCAATGGAAGTGAGAGTCTAAAAAACTACTTGTTCCTGAATTTTTTTAGGAAGTGCCAGTCATTTTTTTAATTGGGCATCAAAAAAGTTTCCTTAATGGTTTTTGAACAAAATGTCATTTAGCTTGTATATTAAAATTAATTATTTTAATAAAAAAAAAAACTGAAAATTGCTTTGAACAAAAAAGATGAAACAAAAATGGAAATCACTTTTCTGATGACTCCACATATGTCACGTTGGAGGGATTGCCTTGTCTAAAACATGTTATGAGGATGGGCCAAAACGCTTAAGGGCGAAAAGTTATCGACAAAATCCTTGATGTTTAATCATCAAAGACCCAATCAAATATCGCCTTCTTCTCCGCTCCGAATACGAGGCTTCCGAAACATTATTGAAACTTTGTGGTATAAATGTGAAAAGAAACGTCGAAAACAGAAGTGGCCTCTGTCTAAGCAAATAAGTGATATCTTATTATCTGTGTATGTTGTATGCTCAAAAATATCTCACATTTTTTTGTACGTTGCTGAGTTTAGTTATAATTTGAAAGACTGCATTTAAATCTTCAAGTTTTCATCTTTTCTCCAAAATTATGATTTTTCAAACATTTTTACTTTCAAATAATTGCAAGAAGAAAAGACCATCTGCTTTTTATTTTGAAATATTGTGAAATATTGTTCATGAGCAGTCAAACGACTTTTGGTAAAACTTGAAATTTTTATAAAACAATTTTTTTTAGTGAACAATTCGAATATGATTTTTCCGCATAGATGCCCAAATTTCCAAAAAGGCAGATTATTTCCACAATTTTGTTCTTTTTTTTGCCAATTATTGGTGCTGAAATAGGAAAAACGAGATCCTTTAACAAAATCCTTTGAAATATTATTTCATGGCAAAAAATCTCAAACTACCGAAAATTACTCTCATATGACGCTCCGAAAAAAGGATTGATACCATATAATGTTCCTTCAAACCATGGAATGAAATGCAAGTGAAGGTAAAATACCGTGTAGTTTAAGTACGGATGTTCTACTGTTAGAAAAATATTCACTTCTTTAAATAACTCCACAATTATATTGTCAAGGACAAATCATAGGTTAGTTAAGCTTTTGGATACCCTAGATAACATTTTTAATAAATAATATTCTTGTTAGCTTATTGGCTTGTTAACATAGAGCACTACCAACTGACACTTTTCCCTTGAATGTGGAATTTGAAGTGATTATAATGGCTTTCAAATCCAATAACGTTTCAGTCGCAACCGCTAAAGCCAAATTCATTATTCAGTCAAGTCAAATGTCCGTACAAGTGTTATGCTTGAGGTGGTTTCCAGTTCCACTGCGATTGTGATTTGCTTACAAAACAGGGCACACTAATATCCACACTGTGGCTATAGCAGAAAAAAGAAAATCTTCATCAATCTTATTTAAGATGGGATATATCAACAGTCACGTATCTATACGAACATAAACTTACAAGACATAAAATTAAGTGAAACAAGAGAATGAACACCGATTCAAACACAGACACACAAGGTTGTACACAGCTCTATGTGTGCATTACATCCTACACATGAACATCTACAAGCACAAGTCATTAAATAATACATCAATAATTTATTATGTGGATAAGTGTATGCGGTTTTGTGTAGGTGGTGAAGATGTGAAAAATCCTAGGCGCGAGAAAGGAGTCGTCGTATTCATTCATTTATCCACATCAGGCCATTTGATAACCACACATGAGGATGATGGTTCTCTAAATGCTTGACCTGAAATATCGAAATCAAATTATTTAAACGATGATTTATTGCACAAATTAGATTTAACGGCAATTTATTTATAAGTTCACAAGTGTTAACAAGAGAATTTTGTTTACAAACATATAGAAAAGATGCCACTAATATTAATGGATCATATTTATATTTATTTCTATATAAGTATTTTAAACGAAGTTACATTACATTCATGACTTACATGGGAATTTGCGGATGCTCTGCCATGAAATTTAAAACAAAAAAAAACAATCTTCATCCCTTAAATAGATTAAGGAAGATATCCTCACATTTAGTGAGTTTTTAAAAATCACTGTTAGGTTAGGGACGATTCTTACTTATTTACTGTTTAATGACGATTCCGAACACCACAGTATGAGAAACTTTTGCCATACTTTTCGGTTAAACTCAACCAATCGAAATGTTTGTTTCTGTGCATCGATTTGACCGTGAGTTTGAGAAACATCTATACGGATCGAAAAGAGAATTAAATCTTCGGAATTTTTATATTTCCGGGCAATTCGGGAAAGTATTGGAATTTCTTGAAATTCCGGGAATTTAAGAAAAAATCAAATATCATATCTTGTAAATTTTTGATACAAAATTTTAGCGAGAATTGCACGAAAGGAGTAAAGTATAATTGCTTAGTAGAGCGAATAATTAAATATGGCAAGGTTTCATAAAATTTCCGGAACATTTCTACAAGTAAATTTAAAAATTATATTAATTTGAACAGTTAACTAACAGAATATTTAAAAGGTTACAAATCCAAACTTTTTCCAAAAAAATATCATTGTCATACATTTTCAATTCTCAAAAATTTTTAGGGGTATTTAAATAAATTGCCTTTCGTTGTTTAGACAACTACTGAAACCGTTGCTCAATGAAAACACCGAATTGCAGTACGTATTTTTGCAACTCAAATGTACGTTTAACGGACGAGTAAAAATTGGAATTTCCCGTGCATAAGTGAAACTTACTTATAAACAATCCAAAAGATGTCGCTTTCGTGCATTTTCAAATCTCAAAAATTATTAAGATTATATAAAAAATGACCTTCCGTTGTTATGGTAACTGCTTAAAGTACTGCTCATGGAAAACACTGCATTGCAATTGGTATTTTCTGAAAATCAAATGTACATTTTGTACTAATGTACGTACGAATATCAATAATAACTTCCTATACATAAGTGAAACTACAATTAAATAAATAAATTATATACAGGGTGGCTTTCAAATCTTGCTATAAACATTATGTCAGTGTCAATGGGAACATATACAGGGTAGCTCTCAAATCTTGCTATAAACATTATGTCAATGTCAATGGGAACCGTTATTTATAGACGCTGAAGGAGTTTTTCTTTTACCCAGAACTACGCCGAAGACGTATCCCTTTCAACAGCATTTGGTTTCAGCAAAATGGTAAAACTATACACAAAGCCAGAGCGGTTATGGCGGAGGTCCAGCGAAAACAAATTAGTATCCAGAATATCCACTTTCCGCTATGCCCTAGGGTCATTTGACCTGACTGCACCATAGTTTTTCCATACGACTATGTCAAGCAAGAGGTGTACAAAATGAAACCAAGGAATTTAACTGAATTGAAGCAGTCCCAAAGTCCCGAAGAAGAAGACTTCACCCCTTCAGGCCGCAATGAATAATTTTTTGGTCAGGTGTTGTCGCATGGAGGTCATTTATGGCCTACAATCTTCAAAACCGTTGAGTTATACAAGATAAATTTGCGTTTTCCATACAATGAAAAAGAAAACAACAACAATATATAACAAAGAAAAGTTATTTGAGTTTCTTATTGTAGCACAATTGTTGCGCCTCTCTGTACTTGACTTAGTGCTTTTCGTTAAGAAAATTTCCGTACCGGTGGGTAAAATTTCTCAATTGTTTTATGAAGTTATGTTTAAACCGTTAAACGTACGATGATGCGCGAGAAAGTAGAAACAGCTAAGGGCACTGAAGATGTTATTTTGGCGATTACCGAATTAGATATCCGTCCAGCGAGCTGTGTCAATATAATCAATTTCGCATGTTTGTGAATTATGTTCTAAAAGGTTGCGCATCTTATATGGAAAAGATGTAACATATGTAAAATTCTTTGCAAAGACCGCTTAGACATCTCTAACTGCTGAGAACGTCGCCTGGTGGAAGTTTCAGGGTTTTCCTCAATACTTGCTTACACTCGATCGTGACCATTGCCATTCATTTCAAACTGCACGAGGTTTTCAAGCACGCGGAAGATCACAGACAGCCCCTTGTTGCCCAAAACGCTGAACCAATCGGTAAATTGTTGGAGCGCTAGGAGCATTTCAAACATGAAAGAAATTTCGATATGATCTGAATAATCGAATGGTGACTTTCAAAGTAAAATTCAACAACTTTGGTTCTTTGTTCAGTGCTGAGCTTTTCCATCATAAATTTCCCAAGTATTATTTAATTAATTCTGTAAAGAGACGAAGAAAAGACTTAAACAAAAAATGTATTCACTGATCAAATCTTAGCGTTAGCAACAACAAAAAATTGCCAATAGGAAAACCACTTTTAATCGAATATAGAACTGAAATAATACTTAAAAGTTATAACAGCTTAAGAGGTTTAGCAATATCACTTGGCTGACTAAATAATTTCTTAATCGCAATATGTTTATACCTCAAGATAATTTTTAATTTAATTCCAATGTAGCTGAATGTAAAATGCAGACAGATGAATTTGGAATTTATTTTATTAAATTTAATACTATTTACTCCACTTACTACTGTGTTCATCTCCTAAATTGACTATTCCCTAAACTAAAAGACATCTTTCCGCAGATACCGTTTTAAGGTCGACTGAACAGGTTCATCATGACCTATCATCATACGTCTCGCCCTGAAGCCCATATGAGAAGGTGACTATTAGGTATGATTTGAGGATTAGAAAATAAGTTGAGATAAGTATATTACAGGAATTATAGATAAAGAATTGAATTCCGGAAAATCGATCAGTTTCTATGGAATGCACTAAATGAGGTGGGCTGGTATAGCCCATTTAGAGTACCCGACAAGGATCTGAAAATATATTAGATAGTGCCAAGTTTAAGAAAGTTCTATAATGATTTGCGGTAGTTATCGGTTCCACCAGCCGGCCAGATGTACAGGCATCGCTCAATCGACTGAAAAATCCATGAAACACATTTGCTCAAAACATAGTTTTGTCTTCCAAATGCTTCCTTCTGGGCGTTAGATTTTCAGCCGGACCAAATGATGTATACCACCATTTCTCTGAGTAAAGGCATTAAAACGGCATCCTTAATTAGTAAAAGGATCACTTACAATTTTGTACATAATGGGAATAGTTCCTTCTCGTATTCGTCAGTCACCATAGGTTAACTCAACTCTTTTTTCAATAAAAAAAAACATTGCAACGATAGCGGAAGAAATCGTTGATAACACCAATGTGGGTGCCGTCATGACCAACGATCCCAAAGGTGTAGCTTCAATTGCGATGCTCCGAAATGTTGCGCCCTACTTATATATTTTAATTATATTCGATTTATTGAGCAGAAGTTTAACATTTATCTCTACTTTTTCTTTATATAGCTCTCCCATGCGTATTTCTTGCTATTTTATTATATATTCGTATTATATATTTCGTACATACATTTTACATAAATTGCCAAAATCGAAATTGGTCATGATTTCAAGAAAAAAATCGGTAATAACAACAATGTGGGTGCCGTCATGGCCAACAATGCCAAAGGAGTAGCTTCAATTGTGACGCTTCGAATCGTTGCGTCCTGCTTATATATTTCAATTATATTCGATGAATTGAGCAGAAGAGTAACATTTAATTTTAACATACGAGTGTTTCTACTTGTTTTTTACATAGCTCTCCTATGCGTATTTCTTGCTATTTTATTATATATTGCATACATACATTTCACAGAAATTGACAAAATCAAAATTGACCCCTCAATCATTCAAGAATACGATCAAATATCGCCATCAAGCTTTGCTGAATTTGTTGTACGTATTCGTATTTGTGCAAATATAAATTCATTTCACGTTTTTCGCCTATCCGATTACTGGATGTTGCTCTTCCGTATCATTTTCATGTTCGAACTTATGAGCCAACGCAACAGCTTTAATATTTCAATAAACTTAACCCAAGGATTCATAAAAGCAGAGTAAAATATTTCACTAACGCTACGCATTGCACAACCCAGCACATTTTAATGTCTGTACATACAACGTACGACTGTACTGAGAAGTAGTTTACCTGTTTTGAACTGAATTTCAAACGTAAGCCCGTGAAACTTCCCTCGGAATAAAACATTGCAGTAGAAGGGGGTAGCGAGTGAACATGTAAAATTACACGTCTTTTAGTTATGGCAATTTAAACGCATGTCTAGACTTTTTACACTTTCGTACCGACATGTGAACGCAGATTTATCTTATTAAAGGATTTTTATTTTTCCAGTTAACCTTCAGTTAGTTGAAGCGAGAATATGGTTTGTGTGTGTATGTGTGTGCTAACATCCATCCAATGCGAAGCTATCCAAACCCATCTGTGAACTGTTCCGCAACATTTGATATTTGTGCTCCCTGGAAATGGATTTGTGAATGTTGTAACATTTTACCGATCGAAATGAAATTTAATTATGAAATAGCTTTAGGGTTAAAAGAGAAAAACGGCAGTGTAAAAAGTGAATAGTGAGGAAAACATTATAGTATATATAATATACTTATATTTTTTACAACTGAAAGTCAAGGGTTATGTACTTTGTTGTATAAACTTTTCACACGCATTTTTTTGTGAATGATGTATTCAGACAGGTGATGGGCAAATTCGCTAGAGGCAGTAATATGTGCGAAGAAAAACAGTATAAAAATTTTAGTCAGGAGAGCTTATTTACATATAACGTCACCCAATGCTCTCCTGCGTTAATATTAGGTGCGCATGTAAGTTTGCGCTGTTTCCCAATAGATGGCGCCGGCTGTAAGTGCTAGTCCTTACCTCAAAAATTCGAACTTTTGGAGATTTCCACTCACTTGGTGATAAGACCACAATTCAGTTGTGTTCAGCATCTTAGAAAATATATGACTGAAAATTTGCATCTCATGTAATATTAGGTGCGCAACTAAGTTTCCGCTGTTTGCTAATAGATGGCGCCAGCTGTAAGTGTTAGTCGATCCTACCATAATCTAAACGTTATGAGCCAAGCTTAGGCATATGGTAAACATACCGCCTTCACACAACAGTGATTTTCTTTTGACGTCATATTCTTTTGGTTGTGTAAATATGTATGATTTTGTGTCAAATAATCGTCATATGGGGAAGTACTGACTTTTTCCTTCAATCGAAGAAAGGCTGAAGCTCATCTGGAGCTTCAAAACGTAAAGCAGCATCTCCGTGCTTTAAGTGAAACAACGTGTCGAGATTGGTTCCGTCGCTTTAAAGATGGTGATTTTGATGTTGACGATCGTTCGCGTAAAGGAAGACCAAAAACCCTCGAACACACTGAATTGACGGCATTGTTTGATGGGGATCCGTGTCGAACGCAGATAGAGCTTTCTTCAGTATTAGGAGTTACCCGCCAAGCCATTTTCAAAGCGATTGCATGCGTTGCGAATTATTCAAAAACAAGGAACGTGTGGGTTCCTTATGAGTTGAAGCCAAGGGACGTTGAGCGTTTTTTTTTTTCTCCTGTTAAAACCTGCTTCAGCGATCAAAAAGGAAGGGTTTCCTTCATCGTATTGTAACGGGTGATGAAAAATGGATTCATTACAGCAATTTGAAGAAAAGAAAGTTATGTTTGCTGCCCGGTCATGCTTCAAAGTCGTGGCGTCGGCCGAATATTCACGCTGCGGAGGTTATGCTCTATATGATTTATTACGAGCTGCTAAAACCGAGCGAAACTATCACTGGGTATCGATATCGACTTTAACTAATGCGATTGGGCCGAGCTCTGCGCGAGAAACGCCCACAATACGCGGAGGAGCACGAAAAAGTGATTCTTCAGCATGACAACGCCCGGCCTCACGTAGCCGAGCCCTTTCAAACCTACCTGGAAACACTGAAATGGAAAGTCTTACCCCATCCGGCATATTCTCCAAATATTGAACTGTCCGATTATCACTTGTTCTGTTCGATGGCACAAGGGCTGGCTGACCAGCAGTTCCACTCATATGACGACATCAAGGAATGGCTGGATTCGTGGATAACCTCAAAAGATGAACAGTTTTACCTGGACGGAATTCGAGCTTTGCCAGAAAGATGGGGAAAAGTAGTAGCTAGCGACGGGCAATACTTTCAACGAATCCTTTATAAACATGTTTTGATAATAAAGCTTTTTATAAAAAAAACAGCGAGTATTTATTTGCTCACCTCACACAGAATTGTGCTAAATGCCAGAAGGGTCGTAATAAATTGTTACGTTCTAATCGAAAAATTATCGAAATTAAAGCAAACATTGAACTCAGAAATTGTAGAGCAATCATTGAGTTTTTGCTCAATCGATTCATTTTTGTGGGTGGTACTCTAAGGAGAGTGTCAATGCAACCCAGTTTCATTCGTACATCTAAACTGACCAAACACTAAATTAAGTGATCAATTTTATTAAAGTTAGAGCAATTTAATGAATATATGGGTCGGATCCCATGAGGAAAATATCAGTATATGGGTTAAATTAAGCAGTTAATTTGGGAAACGGAGTCTAATCGTTCTTTTCTTTCAAATTTACCTACATTTTAAATTACTGCAAATTAGGGTTTACATTAAAAAAATTACGGTTTGCTTATAAGAAACATACGATGTGCAGACAACTCTACATTACCAGATGACAGCATATCTAACCTGCGGCTGATAATAGACAAACTGACCTGCGTTAATGAATTATATGGACTGAAATTTAAGATTAAAAAGAGAAAATACTCGTACATAATTGTCACTAGAAATGATGTTAACGTAAGCACAACATTAAAAATAAGAAACAATGAAACCGAACGAGTACACAATTTTAAATATCTGGGAGTTTTGACAAATGATCAATGGAATGCTTTAAAAGAAATCAAATGCCGCGTAGAGATGGCTGCAGACGCTTTTTTCAAATACAGCAAATTATTGAGTAGCCATGACATCAGTCTAACAACGAAATCACGATTTATAAATTGTTATTTGTATTTGTATTTGGAGGCCTTCGAAATGTGGATCTACAGAGGTATGTTGAAGATACCATGAAGATGTTCTTTGAAGACCAAGCTCCTGACCACGTCGTCGAATTGAGGTTGATAGATAGATAGATGATAGATTGTGGCACGTTGTTTCAATAAAAATTTCATGTCATCATCACAGTAACCGATGATTGATTTTGATAAAATGTTTTAACGATTAAAACACGTTGGTTTATCGAATATTTTTCCAAAATAAATTTGCCACGTCTCTACTTCACTACTGCCAAATATGAACCGTCAAGACTAATGTTTACCAAAATGGCGGCAAAGCAAAGTAGTATAGGTATATCTACCCTACGGACACTCTGTACAAATTATCTTTAAAGCTAAAACGGAAGGGAAATCAGAAGTGAACTTTCCTGGCTGAGAAATATCCCAGACTGGACAGGTTATCGCGACGAACGAAATCTCATAATTGCCGCCAAAAAGAGAGAGGTAATCATTTCTGAATTACAGAATGTGAAAAAATGTGAAATGTATTGAAATATTGTACACATATGATTATATAACGAGTGATTTTTTAATCGTAGCTTCTTTTTAACTCGAAAAAAACACTCAAATTTGCTTCATATATTAAAATTTTTTATTGGAATCGATAAATTAGTCTTTGCCATTTAATTTAAGATAATTTTATGCAAATGTTGTCTGCGGCTCCGTCTCAAAATGTCCATTCGGAAGGTTCAATTTTTCATCACTTTTTCGAGGATTTCGGTCTGTATTCCGCCACTAATGCGTGTTATGTTATCCTGTAAGGTTTCAGTAGTGTTCGGCTTGTCCACATAGACTAACGACTTCACATAACCGCACAAGGAATTATTAAGAGGCGTTAAATCGCAACATCTTCGGGGCCAGCTCGCAGCGCCAAATCGAGAGATAGGCTGCTCACCAAATTCATCCCTCAACATACACATTGTTTCACGAGCAGTGGCATGTTGCATCGTCCTCATGAAACCTTATGTCAACCAAGTTCAACTCAGCCAATTGGCGCAAAAAAATTGCGTATCATGGCGCGATATCGTTCGCCGTTGACAGTAACGTTTCTTACACAGTCGTCTTTGAAGAAAAATGGATCGATGATGCCACCAGCCCGTAAACCACACTAGACTGTCGCTTTTTCGGGATGCATCGGTAATACATGTATAGCATGTGGTTGTTCATCACTCTGGATGCGACAGTTTTGTTTGTTTACGTATCCGTTCAGCAAGAAATGAGCCTCATCGCTGAACACAATTTTTCGATAAAATAGCGAATTTTCATTGAACTTTTGTGAGGCCCATTCACCAAAAATTTTACGTTGTGGTAGGTCATTCGTCATTCCATGATGAAATGGCAGAGTATACTGTACACTTTTCACTTTAACAGATGACGTTTGGACGCCATTACCAACCAGTGCTGCCAACCTGAAAAACTTAAATCTTAAAAAATCACGCTATATAACTGATTGAAAGTTATGGAAATAAGAATATGTTGATTAAGTCATTCATGTGTATAGGAAGTACCAGAAGGGCAGTGGGAAGTACATATAGATATATTTTTCCTAGCTCTGTATAGAATTACAAAGTAATGTATCAGATAGAAACGTAGGCTACTACAACCTACTAATTAGAAATTATAGAGAAAAGACTGAACTTTAAAAAATCGGTCAATTTGTGTGGGACATACTATGTGCCCCTATTCTGGCAAACACTGAACATATACCAAATTTAAAACAACTAACTAAAGATGGAGTAAATGGGATAAATCTGTTACTTCTATGGAAGGTATGAGAAAAGGTGTAGCTAAACGGTTTGATTTTTTTCAAGTTTTGTGAATTTTGAAAAATCGGTGAATTTGTAGGGGAGTTGTCAAACGGAGTGGTTCGATATAGTCCATTTAAAATCTTCAGCTATGATCTGAATTTAGGATCTGAGTGTCACGTTTTTTGACCGTAATAAATAATATATACCTATATACCCTGAATTTTCCGGCTAACGGTTTAAAAGCTATTAAAAACTCTGTCGTTTAAAAACTTCATTATGTGGGTTATCCATCTCGTGGTTTCAAAACCGCCGGTCTGGCAATGCTATCAGCTGTTAAATACCTGTCATCTGAAGTGTTGTTTATTTAGTGAAAGGTTTACTATTTGCGAACATGAATTGTTTAGCAACGGAAGGACATGTAAAAATAATCAAAACTTAATAAAAAAAAAAACAGGGACGGAAAATAATTGTTATATTTTTTCCAGACGGAAAGGTTACGCGAAAATTCCCTTTATCTTTATTAGGGAATTTTCAACCATTATTGTGAGACATATATTATTTTGGTCACCGTAACCAATGAAAATGAGAAATATTTTTTTTTGGTTATGAATAACTGTTATAGCAACCAAAAAGAATTTTTTGGTTGACAATAACCATTATCAAAGGAAATTTTTTTTTTTGGTTATCGGTGAGTTAAAAATTTTTCCGTTGGTTAAAAATTGTTTCGTATTTTATTCTTTCTCATCGTTAACTATTGAAATAAATGTTTGCCATAATCAAATCATTGCTTTTACTTTAACTTCAGCTTTTTTGTTGTTACAATTTATCATTATGTTTATTACTTACCACCATTATCAAATATTTGCTTTTATATTTAATATTATCGTTAAATTTTCATTCTCTGCTCTTTCTCATTAAAAATACCTATGGCCTACCCTTTATGTGGGTAGCGATAACCAAAAAAAAAATTTCTTTGAATAATGGTTATTGTTAACCAAAAAATTATTTTTGGTTGCTATAACAGTTATTCATAACCAAAAAAAATATTTCTCATTTTAATTGGTTACGGTGACCAAAATAATATATATCTCACTATAATGGTTATTTTTAACCATTATTTAAATTCGTTAATGTTACTGGTTAAATAAGATTTTTTCATCATTTCTCTTATAACTGTTACGGTCCCTGAAAAAAAACAGTGATTTAAACGTGGCCTTTCAATCGAATAAATTTTTTTCAGCGATGAAGCTCATTTCTCACTCGGTGGTTACGTCCGCAACCAAAATTGTCGCATATGGGGTTTTGGGGGAACCTAGAGGTGATTGTCGAAAAGCCCTTGCATCTGCGGTATGTGATTGTTTGGTGCGCATTATGATCTGGAGGTGTCATTGGGTCGTAACTTTTTGAAAACTACCTCAAAAGAATTCACTGCTGCAACCAATCTAGAGGCGGCCATTTAAATGACATTGTATTTCGTACATAATAGAAATGTTCAAGCATTATAATGAAATTAAATGTCTACGAAATCATAGCTTTATGTGTGTTTAATTTAACTTTACTTGAAAACGAAAAATGGATAACCCTATACTATAATATTATTGATGACATGATTATGCAACAGATTTGTAATCATTTTTCTCTTCTCTGGTCCTTAAAATTGATGAATATTGGTATTTCATAAGATGTGTTAGTTTAAATTTAAAATTTTTATAAATTTTAGAAAGATTTCGACCAATAACATCTTTATTTTTTGGTTGAAATGATTTATTATAACTCGGTACAAAAAATCCACCAAAATAAGTTCAACTAACGTTGACATTATATTAACAGCCTAATCTTTTACACAACTTTCCAAGAGGATACCTTGAATAATTTACGAAATGAAAACTTTGTATACAACAGTGCTAAACCGTCATTTAAGGCTTATGGATCTACATCACCTATAGTACATTATTTTCCAAAAATTTCCATTAAGGTATATTATTTGTTAATGCATAATCCAAAGTGCAAATGGCTTAACTTTCTTTGGGTCTTCTTGGTACGTTCCTTTCCATTTAATACTTAAAATTTAATTTCACGAACTTTAACCTGGTTCAACTTGACTTTAATTTAAAGTTTTGCAACTTGTAAAACCTTAACATGACCCAGTCATGCAATAAACTCTACGACCAAAAGTGTAACAAAAAGCGTTTACAGTCTGTGCTATTTGATGTGTTCCCGAATGTGTTATTTTGTTATTCTCTTTCACTGCTGTGCTCTATTCTGCTCTGCCCGGTGCACAACACCTGAACATTTGATTTCATTGTTATTTTGTACTCTGTTGCGTTTATATAGAGAATTTTAAAATCAAATGTCTGCCCTGTTCCACTGGAGCTTCCATTACGTATGTATGTCTTGCATAGATTGTACGCTGACAAGCAGTTTCTGTGGAAGGGATTTCATTTGCAGACCATGTCAACCTGGAGAGTTATAAAAGTAATGGCAAGAGCCAACAGAAGAAAATACGACTATAATAGACACTTTTCATTTCAGATGCTTGTTGGGTTAAGGTGTTTAATTTGGAAATACCAGATACATTTTAAAATTAAAAAGGTACCTTAAGTGAATTGGGGTTATTAAAGAAAATTGGAAGAAAAATCTGCGTGTGTATGATTTAGGGCAAGATATTTGTTGTGGCATTTCTTATATTCGTCAAAATAAAGGTATTCTAAATATTTGAATTTGTATTAGTAAATTTCATCATAACTAAAGGCCTTTTAATACTCACCAGCAGCTGTAGGGGTGTCTGTCAATTATTGCAAAAAAAAAAAGGTCGATGTTGACAGCCTGTGGTGGCCATGTTGGCTTGGCAGTCTGCCAAATCAATTGCTTATTACTCAGTCACCTTTGACATCGGAGCAAGTTACATAATTGAGCAGCGATTTCAAACTAAATATTGGTTAGCAGAGCAAACATTGCGCGCGTTACGCCCATTTTAACGTCTGGTGGCAAAATTTGAGGTGACCAATTCGGTAAATCGTCAACCAACAATCGTACGTCAAAGGAACGCAAAATCGGTCGAGATCACCGCCGACCTTTTCGAGACAGTCTAACCTAAAGGGTTAAGTGATTGTAAGACTGTTTGGATCGGGCAGATCCCACAACCTTGTTCAGCTTGATAAGCGGCAGCTGTTTCGGTTTGTTTTTGCAGGCAGTTTTCCTAAGGGTTAAGTGGCTGTCTGATTGTTCGGATCAGGCATATTTCACAATCTTGTTCAGCTTGACAGGCAGCAGCTGTTTCTGTTTGTTTTTGCAGTAAGCCTGCCTAAGGGTTGGGTGGCTGTAAGGTTGTTCGGATCAGGCATATTTCGTAATCCTGTTCAGCTTGACAGGCGGCTGCTGTTGCTCATTGCTTTTCGAGGCAGTCTGATCTGAGGGTTAAGTGGCTGTAAGATCGCTCGGATCGTGCAGATCCCACAATCTTGTTCAGCTTGATAGGCGGCAGCGGTTGCTCGTTGCAGGGGCCACCAGTCGCTGGAGCGCAAGGGGCTGAAAATGGGGGTAGGTCAGCTACTGGGTCTGACCAAAGACTTTTTCTAGTACGACGGCCAGGTATGGCGATTCCAAGTCCATATCACATGGTTGCCATTCACCGTCGTCGAACGGAAAGGGGTTGGAAGTTTTTCCCCGTATCCGGCCGGTGGGGATACTGCATCTTTGCAATGTCCATCGGTTTTTTCGAGGCAGTTTGACCTGAGGATTAAATGACTGCTAGACTGTTCGGATCTGGCAGGTCCTATAATCTTGTTCAACTTGCTAGGCGGTAGCTGTAACTCGTTGCAGGAGCACCAAGTGCTGGACCGTCAGGGATTGAAACTGAAAGTAGGTCAGCTATAGGGTCTGATCAGAGGCCTTTTCTGATACACGGGGAGGTACAAGCGGGCAGTATAATTCCACGTCTATATCACGTGTTTGGAGTTTTTCCCTGTCTGCCATCAGTGAGGACACCTCAGTCTTGTAATGTAGTGTCGAACGTTCCATTTAATTCCTGGGGTTTTCGTACCCCCAGGTATGTTAAAGTGGAAAGTTAAGTTTCTGGATAATAATTTATTTGGGAATTTTCATAGTCAGTTGCTCCATCTTACTGAAACTTAATGCTATTGAAACTCATACGTCTTCGGCTCAGTTCTGGGTAAAAAAATCCTTCTACTATTGAAATTACGATCTCCATTGGCATTGTATATTTAGCACGATTCGCGTCATCCTGTATTCCATCTCTCATGCAGTTGTCGGCAACAATATATGCGTTCTAAGAAATTAGTAAACGCTTCTTGAATTTATACGATTTTATTGCTTGAGTTCATAAACTATATTTGAAAATTTGTTTCGTTATTTATGTTTCTATAGAAATACTTTCAGCCAAACTTATACCTGAACACGATGAAAGTTTTCATTTTCAACTTAAAACTTTAATCACTCACATTGCGTCTTGCAGTTATAAATCAAATAGACACTTTTTCCACACCCAGTTTTAAAGTATAATAAATGATTTTTAACATCGACATCGTTTAATCTCCATTAATTTCAACACCCTCAATTGATATTTAAATTTGAATTTCTTATTATAATCTGTTGCCATAAGATAAATTATTATTGTGTTCACACATACCGACATATGTCTGTGTGTAATCGATGTATGTATGTGCGCAAGAGCATTCTCTTTATAGTGTCCAAAATCGACACGATTTATGGTTGAATTAAACTACGGTTGTAACCGGTTTGACTTTTAATAAATTACTGTCTTCCTGCAGTCAGTGAATGATGCAAGTGAAATGAAATATGTAGTTTCATACACGTTTGATTATGGTTTTAATATTTTTGGGCGTATAAAAAACTTAAAATATTTAGTTCAGCGGCAATTCAAATCCTGCAAATATGTAGAATGCCTTTATCAATTGTCTACAATACTTTAAAATCGTGTTGCCCTAACAGTAGTACTATACAGCCTGTGATCGTTTGAAACTAAATAACTTTTTTCTGACTTCACCAGTTTTCTCAGTATGGAAGCATTAACATTTTCCTCATCCATTTGTTTTTACAGCGGATGTGAGATTCACTGATTAATCGGCCAACGTGATTAAACAAAATTCAAATTAATCAATTAACGCATTAGCCATGCATTTGAACTTATATTAATCATATTTACATGGCGAATAGAATATACGAGAGCGGTACCAAAACTAGCCCACTTAACAAAGAAGACAGAAAAAAGTCGGGAAAGCTGTTGTTTATTTTTCAACACAATCTTCTTTTAGCTCGACGCGTCGCGACGTACTTTTTCCACCGATATTCAATAGCGTCTATATCCTGTTTATAATAAGAACTGTCAAGCTGCTTAAAATAACCATCAACCGCTCCATCTCTTCATTATTGGCAAATCCGAGCCAGAAAATTGTCGAAATAGAAAATAGTCCGAGGGAACTAAATGTGTCGAGCAAAGTGCCTGCTGAAGCAGTTCGAACTTTAATTTATTAATTTTGATCATCACAACAGTGTGGATATGTGCGCCCTTTTTCCCATAATTTCATCACCCAAAAGCTGCAATAAATTAGTGTAATGTTCGCCATTAACGGTTTTCTCTTTCTGAAGATAATCAGTAAAAGTAATCCCATGTGAATCCCAAAAAGCAGATGCCATGACCTTGTCTACAGACGGAACCATCCTCGCCTTCTTTGAACACGATTCTCCTATTTCTGTCCACTGTTTTGACTGTTCTTTTGTCTCAGGTGTGAAGTGGTGGACCCATGTCTCATCCGACGCTAAAATTCGGTTTTATTGCGGTAAGGCATCGCCAAACGCTCTACTGATACAACTCCACGACGCTGTTTTTGCTCTACTGAAAGCAAGCGCGGCACCCATCTTGCTCACAGCTATCTATTCTTCAAAACCTTCGATTAATATATGATATCCAGGGTAATTTTTTAAGATTTGAGTTTTTCATGTTGGCAGCACTGGTTGTTAATGGTGTCCAAACGTCATCTGTCAAAGTGAAAAATGTACAGTATACTCTGCCATTTCATCATGGAAAGACTAACAAATGAGCAATAATTGCAAATCGTTGAAATTTATTATCAAAATTCGTACTCTGTGACAAATGTGCATCATTTGATACGACCATTTTATGTTCGTCATAATCGATCTGCTGAATCAACAATTCGTTGTTATCTCCAAATTTTGCACCAAATTTACTTTGTTGGACATAAATCCATAGACTCCCTTGCGTAGAGTGTGTACCGAAGAAAATATTGCAGCCGTAGCGACCAGTGTTAATGACGATCGTGAAATGTCAATTCGTAGCCGGTTCTCAGCGATTGGACATGTGCTACTCAACCACAAGGGAAAGCTTACACGTCAATTTTGGTTTGGAACATGCTACACTTCTCGTGAAACAATGGATATGTTGACGGATGAATTTGGTGGGCAGCTTATTTCTCGATTTGGCCCTGTGGGTTGGCTCCCAAGATCTTGCAATTTAACGACTCTTGATTATTTCTTATGGGGTTATGTCAAGTCGTTAGTTTATGTGGACAAACCGAACACTATTGAAGCCTTACAGGATAACATAACACGCGTTATTCGTGAAATACAGACCGAAATGCTCAAAAAATGACGAAAAATTGGACCTTCCGAATGGACATTGTGAGACCAAGCCACAGACAACATTTACATGAAATTATTTTCAAAAATTAAATATCAAAGACCAATTTTTGGATTCCCATAGAAAATTTTAATATATGAAGGAAATTTGAGTGTTTTATTCGGTTTAAAAAAAAACTACGATTAAAAAATCACCTTTTATAACACTTTATGAAATGCTTATCATTTCAGCTAGCTGACGCATTTTCACCCGACGATCACCCAATAGCATTTTTAGCCGTGTCTGGCGTGGAAACCTCAATTGGTCAACCACTATGGTGTTCCTCTTGTAGGCTCGTACGGCCTCGTTTAAGTTCTGCTACCCATTATTTTATAATCGTGAACGAAGAAGCATACTCCCCTGGAGTAGAATCTACCTCCGCTTTAATATTGGTTGGACTGGGATCTTTCAAATGGAAATATTGAATTACATAACGGTGACCAATTTGTTCCATGTTTGCAAATTCGCTGAGATCGTTTACTTTTAATGGCTCAAACAAAAATACGTTTTGGTTTGTTGAGACTTAAAACGTATGGTTTATGAGGTTGCCGCTTTTCACCAAATTAATTTTTTTTTTTCAAACTATTGGCACTTAAATGTAGTAGTTTGAAAAAAATTATTTTTGGTGAAAAATTATACTGGCGTCTATATGTCAGATCGGCTAGGTTTGGGACCGCTGTCGTATATGCTTGTTTATTACACGCTATCTTCTGCGCTCCTTTTCCAACTTGTCACATCAGGTTTTGATTCTTAGAAGAGAGCTTTGCTCCTCCTATTCCTTGCCGTCCGTCCAGTCCGTTGTTGGAGACTTTTCTTTGTTAGAACCTTTAGATCTGTCCGCATAAAATACCCTAGCCGCGTTGGCTGTTGTAAATAGCTTGACCACGTCGATGTCAGTATACAGCTCATGGTACTTACGATGCCGATACTCTGCTTTAACGATGATGCCTCCAATATGTAAAGTCTTGTGGGATGTTTTGTGATAAGTATTGTGTGGTGTTCATTTTCCTCATCATTATTAACGATGTTTTCTCTATGTTTTATAAGTTAATTAACTTCCCCTCCTGTTATTACGAGTATGAAAATTG
>JAHXMU010000080.1:1841600-2006116 GCA_019455685.1 Philornis downsi
AAAAACGCTTGCATAATTACCCCATTATGTCTTGACGTACCAATTTTTCATAAACATACGGACATGTAGTGCACACATACATATATAAATGCTTATATGTACATATACACACACATATTTATGCATGTTTTTATACATTCATATATTACTCATCCATACATATCAACTTAACACTCGATGCTTTAGATCTTTTGACACGCCACTTTGATTGCGTTTGCTACAAGAATATGTGCGTTCGTATGTGTTTCAGTGTTGTGTGTGTGTGTGTGAGTATGGGAAAACTTCTTCATTTGATGATGTTACTGCTGTTGTTGACGCTTGTGATTATAATGTTCATCCCACCAAATTCGCCCCTTTCCAACGCTCAAAAACATTTATCTAAATCCTTCATGTCTTGGGCCTCATTCCACATGAGGAAGATACTGATGTATTTTTTACAAAGAATGCGAATGAAGATAACTTTTTGGAACATCAAACAGGATTTCGTAGTTCTGTGTAGTGAGTTAGTTTATCGTTGCACTTGTGATATGTTCAAGTCTTTTATATAGTAAATATTCGTCCGGAATTGTCAATGTTTCTGTAATCAGTTTCACTATGCCTTCTTAGTTTCGAAACAGTACTGAATTGGCTTACATACTCGTATAACTGCATTCATCGTCCTTTGAGTTGGTGCCAAAGAGTTGAGGATACCAAAAGGGGTCGTGTTAAATCGCTAGGTTTTTATTAAAATATAATTCCTACCAAAACGCAATGAAATACATTCTGAAGTTTAGTAATTATAGAAGAACTAAAGAGTTTTGCTCGATCGAACAACTTTAAATGTGAGTGAGGTGCCCTACGAAGTATGATAATACTATATGAATAAAACCGTCAACATATCTTCGAGACGAGTGCACCAACATAAAAATAAATAATAATCGAAAGTCGAACGTGCGTAGCCCACGAAATTTGAAAATTCGCCTGATTTTTTGAACACACCTCGGAAGTTAGAAAAAAGGGCGTGGTTACTCGTTAGTTTTTTTTCTCAAGTTTTACAAAGAATTATAACTCTGTACAAAATCCAAAAATCTACGATACTGCTGCCTATTATAAATTGAGGAGAAAAATTTACTTTGGGAAAGCCGGACACTTTGTTTCTGGGGTTTCAGAATGAATGTGACGACGTCGACATCGACGTCCTAGCCCTCTGCCCGTAAATAATAAGTTGTTTAACAATAAGTTGTTGTCCCCACATATTCAAGTTATTTTCTGCTGGAATGTTTCTGGCTAATGTAGAACCAGATTGTGGGAAATCAGTTCAGCCGCCCATGTTTAAATAGGGTCAGATTTCTGCTGTGATCAAAAATACATATTTTATGGTAGCTCATATTAGTACGAATCAAACGAGTTTTTCTGGAACGGCAAACTTAGAATACCCGCCATCCAGGATTGAGGTACGTTTTTGCTATGAAAACTATATTTATGAATATTCTATAAATACACTGGTTCTTATTTTTTTATTTGTTTCTTTCCTTCCAGGTCTGCATCAAGCCTTTTTTCGCCGATCTTGTCGTTCTTCAATGTAAAATCATTTTGGTCCCTATTTTGTTTGAAGATCGTTTTCCTATTAGCAATTATTTATCATTATCAAATTTTCGATCAATATACAATGTATAGCGATTTTTGAATGCCTCTCATTTAAGCTAACTCATGTACCTTTCGCCGACGATCATTCAATACCATTTTGTGGATTTTCTTAACCGTGTCTGGCGTGGACACCTCAATCGGTCAACCACTACGGTGTTCCTCTTGGAAGCTCGTACGGCCACGTTTAAGCTCTGTCACCCAACATTTTACAGTCGTAAACGAAGAAGCAGACTCCCCTAGGGTAGAATTTAGCTCCGCTTTAATATTGGTTTGACTGGTTAGACAAATGGAAATATCGAATTATACATAGGGGACCAATTTATTCGATGTTTACAAATTCATTGAGATCGTTTACTTTTGATGTCTCACATAAAAATCCAAAACAACCCAGCGCCTTGAAATTTAAAACATATATTTTATAAGGTTGCAACTTTTCACCAAAATAATTTTTTCAAATTACTGGCACCATCTATACGTCAGTTTTGGAACCTATTTCGTATGGGCACCTGACCAGAGAATTATTCATTGCTGAATCGCCTTAATTTCTGTTTTAATAGACTGCGCCATTTCAGTCAAATGCCTTGGTTCCTTTCGCACATCTCTTGCTTGGTATAACCCCATAAAAAATGTCTGGTGCAGTCAGGTCAGGTGACCTTGGGGGCCAGCGGAAAGTGGAGTTTATGGGTGTTAATTTGTTTGGGAATTTTCGTTAGAAATCCGGTATAACCGTTGTGGCTATGTGTAGTTGTTACGTACTGCTGGATCCAAATGCGGATACGTTTTTGGTGCAGTTTTGAGTAAAAACACTCCTTCAGCATCTTTAAATAACGGTCCCCTTTGACAATTGGCAGTTGACAGTAGTACGGTTCATATGCCACCCTGTATCTATCCGTCCAGCCAGCCAATTTCTTAAGTTTTTAAATTATAATTCTATTAGCCCCAATAAATAATTACTAATAAAAAGACTATATTTAATCGAAATAAGAACCAAAATGAAAGCAAGACAAGGCGAGTTAACTTTGAAGAAAGGATTACAAAAACAAGTACTTTTGGTAAGTAGACTAAATCGTACAAAGTATTTATTTTTTGTATACCATTAAGTGTGTTAAAATAAACATTATACCCAGCAATTCAAATGCCAAATATCTCAGATATTGCTAAGATTGACCATATCCTTGTTCGAATCATGATATAATCATTCCTATTACTTGTAATGACGCATAGTGGTTCGTTCTACGATTTTGCGGTCAAACAAATGGTTTCTATAAATTTTATCATTTATTTGAACAAATTCATATTTTAAAAGCTATAAAAATGGATTGGGGCAAACCCCAATAATATAGCTGACTGCAACATGCGAAGTATTATGATTTGTTATATTTAAAATTACGTGTACCGACGGGGATTGAAATACAACTTATATATATAGGTATATATGTATGTCGGCACCGCAGGCGAAATATTATTTCAAGCGCTTCGGTCTTCTGCTCTCTTTTAACAATTGATATTCTTTTAAGAATATTTCAAATGTCTGGTCTTTCCAACGGTGATTTAATCGCCCTCTTTTGCATCAACCGTAGAATTTATTTTCGAAGGCTTGTCCAGCTTTATTACTATTTGATCCATCCGCGCATCAGGACCTGAACAACGCAATCACTGTATTTTCAAGCGAACGACCACGTCGATGTCGGTACCTTTCTTTAGCGGTGATGGGTTCACATGCGGGGTTTCTGCAAACTGTTGCTTTATTAAGAAATTTAAATAATTTTCGTCGACTCATGTAAATTGGTTGTACTAAGAGTGGTGGGTCTCCGAACATAAATTCCGCAGCACTTCAAAAACGTCTACATATGTGAAATTTTATCAAAATTAGTCAACCCGTTAAAGTATGGCATTTCATGTTTTTTTTTTTATCCCCACTGTGCCCTAACCCATCGTTTGGTATAAAATTACTTAAGATCTTGACTTTTAACGATTAAGAATTCATGTGGCTCAATAACATTCTACAAATATGTATAAGGGGTATTAGGAATTCCAAATTCGACCATGGCTTCATATTTTTACCTATATGTGTATGGATGTGTAGTATGTGTCGATCTATAGTTTGTGAAAATCGGATCAGTTATGGATTTACAAGGTCTTAAGCAGCACTAATAATATCCGTTTAGATAAGTTAGAACAGGTTTTAGTCTTTCATACAATACCGATACTTGTAGGCAAAGCGTAAAAGACTGATATCTCAGTAATCAAATAGGCTTTCTTTGTCCATACTAGACATTTTGGATTATCGACCAGGGATTACGGTGTGGCTGTTTTGAAAAAGTGGCATTATTTTGGGTTTATTAGGTGCGCAACTAAGTTCCCGCTGTTTGCCAATATTTGGTGTTAGCTGTAAGTTTTGATCGATTCTGCCATAACCTAAACGTTATGAGCCAAGCTTAGGCCTATGATAAACATACCGCCTCGACACAATAGAGATCTTCTTTTGTGTCAAATAATCGTCATATGCGAGAAATATTGATTTTCTTCTTTAAATCGAAGAAAACGGTGGCTAAAGCTCATCGAGAGCTTCAAAACGTTTACGAAGATGCTGCTTTAAGTGAAACAACACGGTGATTTTAATGTTGACGACCGTTCTCATGAAGGAAGATAAAAACTTTCTAAGACACTGAATTGACGGCACTGCTTGATGGGGATCCGTGTTAAACGCAGGTATTGCTTGCTTCAGTGTTAGGAGTTACCCGCCAAGTCATTTCCCGATTGCATGCGTTAGGAATGATTCAAAAGAAAGGAACTTGAGTTCCTTATGAGTTGAAGCCAAGGCACGTTGAGCGTCGTTTTTTCGCCTGTGAACAACTGCTTCAGCGACAAAAAAGGAAGTTTTCTTCATCGTATTGTAACGGCAGATGAGAAATGAATTTATTACAGCATTCCAAAGAATGGGTTGGCGGGCTCATGGAGTTTTACTCGCTATGAATCATTTCGACGGGAAGCGTCGCGCATATTGCGTGCGCGCATTTTACGAGAACTCTCGTTCATATATTTTGCTACTAGACGACTATATTGTGCTGAATATGGACTACGGCGAATTAGTGAAGCTCCGAGTGCTAATTTAATTAAAATATGGGTAAAGCGTTTTGAACAGACCGGTTCAACATTTAAACCCAAGAACATCTAGGACCGAAGACAATGTTGAGAGAGTTATGGAGTCAGTACGAGGAAATCCACAAATGTCGACTCGGAAGAGATCGTCTGTCTTACAATTATCGCGACGAAGTTTGCAACGAATTTTAACATTGGATCTTAAACTGCATCCATATAAGCTGCAATTAACACACGAAGTGAAAGAGTCTGACTTCATAGCAAGGCTCGCATTTGCTCAAGAATAGTGAATTCCAGAATTTGGTTCCAACAAGATGGAGCTACCTGTCACACATCAAATGACTCCATGGCGGTGGTGAAGCAGATGTTCCCTGCCAGACTGATTTCGAAAAGAGGTGATATTCCATTGCCCCCACGTAGTCCAGCCTCTTGACTTTTTTTGTGGGGATACCTCAAACACAAAGTCTACAGTAATAATCCAAGAAACATCGTTCAGCTCAAGGAGAATAGCCGTGGTGAAATGGCAGCCATTACACCAGTATTACTGAAGAAAGTTTTCAATAATTTTCGTGTGCGGTTAGAGGAGTGCCGTCGTAGAGAGGGTCAGCAATTATGTGATGTTATTTTTAAAAAATAAACTCCATTTATTACTCTACAATGCCTTAGATTTATTTTAACCATACATTTTGTATTTATTTATTTAATCTATGTTTTAAATATGCACGTTCTATTGCGCCACCCTGTATTTGGTGGGACCAGGTTAGTGTTATTTATTACGAGCTGATGAAATCAAGCGAAACCATCACTGGAGATCGGCATCGACTACAATTAATGCGATTGAGCCGATCTCACACAATACGCGGAGAAGCATGAAAAAGTGATTCTTCAGCATGACAACGCTCGGTCTCACGTGGCCAAGCCCGTTAAAACCTACATGAAAACATTGAAATGGGAAGTCATATCCCATCCGCCAGATATTGCGGCATACGATTGTCACTTGTTCCGTTCGATGGCGCACAGTTTGGCTAACCAGCAGTTCCACTCATTCGACGACATCAAAGGATGTCTAGATTCGTGGATAGCCTCAAAAGAGGAACAGTTTTACCGTGACGGAAGACGAGCTTTGGCAGAAAGATGGGAAAAAGTAGCATCTAGCGGTGGGAAATACTTTCAATGAGTCATTTTTAAACATGTTTTCTTAATAAACTAAGCCAGAACTTAGTTGCACAATTAATATTATGTCTGATCTTCCGTGATTCATGAAGGTTATCCCTTGGTATTGTGTTTACAGGTAATTCCTTCAGAATGTATTGATCCATACATTTTCTTACTTGTTGTCTGGGTAAACTTGCATAGCTAGTTAAAATTATTTAGAAGATTGCCAGTGAAGGGTGTACAAGCATCTGTTTTTGCCACAGGTTTATTAATTTTAACTAAGTTTTCTGTTGGTTTTTTTGTAACCAACAAATTCTTGTAAGAACAAATCTGAACCACTTAAGACATCACTCAAGCTGTTTTTCCTTCAAGAGTAAATAGAAGAAAAAATGTTGTTCCTTTTGGTATATGTTAGTTTTATTCTCAGATTCTCTATTTTCTCATTTGGGTTCTTTCTTGTGTTTTTTTTTTTTTTTTGTTTCTTTTCTTTCTTTTGTTCAATCTGCATATATGTATGAATAGACCTTCTAATGGGAGGTTTCCTTCTTTGCAATTTTATCCTGCTTAAGCATTTCATTTTAATAAACTCTTCGCTTCGTATTTTTCTGATGACAAAGAAATCCGAGAAGATGAAGAGCAAAAAGCTAAAGAAAAACGATTCTACACAGGGACATAGATTGATATGTATATAGCATGAAGACACACACACACATACACGAACTTACTCCGAATACATGATATTCCTTTGCATTCTCGCATTACATTTAAAATCGCATCTTCGCAGTATGCGCGCATAATAAATGCGAGTTTAATTTTCTTTGTGAAAGTTTCATTTATATGGAATGTGGATGCTGGCGAAGAGATTAAAGATTACTTTATTTAAGGATGCCACTAATATACCGGAATATTTAAAGTTTCATTTAGGATAGGAATTTCATAATATGGCTGAGATAGACTGGTATTTTCTTACAACCGGACAAAACTTATCAATGAATAACAGGGCAGTTAAGTTCTGGAGAAGGAAAATGGTTTGCTGTGGCGTTTGGCTGCAGGAACAGCTTGATTTCAATCACTTCAAATTACTTGAATGCCTTAATAGCATTTCAATTAGTTAGAGGTTCAACTGTGGTTATAAATTTTTTCGGCAGGTAGGAAATTCTTGCAATTTAAGGTTTGAAATACTAATTTAGAGAGTATTTATACAGGGTGGGCCATATGAGTGTTGGCGATTTAATTCTTCAATTTCTCGGTAACGCGAGGCGCGGGGTGGCGGGGGGATATGTTGTTCACTGCGCCGCTTCCTGGAAATTTAATCGCCATGGAGCCGTTCACGGGAGTGCAGCGTGCATTTTGTGTCCGAATGTATTACGAAAACAATAAATCAGTGATTACTGCACGACGTTTGTATCGGCATGAACACGGTTTACACGATTTAAGTGAAGTTCCAAGCGCCAATGTGATACGAAAATGGATCAGAATGTTCGAAACAACCGGCTCAACAGTACCAATTACGGTTCGTGGTCGCCCAGTTTCTGCAAGATCAGCCGACATTGTGGAGCGTGTTCGTGTTTCAGTTCAGCGAACTCCGCAACAGTCAACACGTAAGAGAAGTCAGTCTTTGGATGTCAAAAGAACAACTTTACGATGAATTTTGAAACGTGATTTGCATTTGAAGGCTTATAAGATTCAGATAGTCCAAGAATTAAAACCCGATGTCAATTTGATGCTAGAGCGATTCAACAATTTCAACAACGTGATTTTTAATGATGAGGCCAATTTTCACCTTAATGGCCATGTGAACAAGCAAAATTGTCGGTTCTGGTCCGAGACTAATCCCCGACGCTTGCATGAACGTCCACTTCACAACCCTAAGCTTGTCGTGTGGGCTAGGATAACGTCAACCGGTATTATTGGACCATACTTTTTTGAGGACGAAAGAGGGCATGCGATGACGGTTAGAGCGAACAATTATTGCAACATGCTAGCAGACTTTTTGGTGCCAGCTTTGCAAGAACTTCAAGGCAATACCTCGAGGATGTAGTTTCAACAGGATGGGGCCACATGTCATACGGCTAGGGTATCCATAGAGCTGCTGAAAAATGTTTTTCCTGGAAAACTCATTTCGAAAAGGGGGGATATTGAATGGCCCCCACGTAGCCCCGATCTCTCTCCATGCGACTATTTTCTATAGGGCTACCTCAAATCGGTAGTCTACGAGAATAATCCGACCAATTTAGAGCAGTTGAAGAGGAACATTATTCAGGAAAGTAACAAAATACCGAGAACAACTTTTCAACGAGTTTTCCAAAATTTGCGACTTCGGTTCCAAGAGTGTCAAGCAGCCGAGGGAAACCATTTGGACAACATTATTTTTAAGTCTTAAAAATTCCCATGCTTCTACTTTTTAAAAATACAAATATATTTTTTTTATGTTTCGTAGTTTTTTTTTAATTGAATATTTAAACCGCAACACACTTATGGCCCACCCTGTACAAATTCATACACAATAAATTTCTCGGTATCCTATTGTTTTCTCGATTAGATTTGATATGCCGATTATTGGACTACGAACTGACCGCCGCTCAAATAGTGATAGTTGGCTTTATGCGTGATAATCTCATGTATGCATAATAACTACAAAAATTTTATGGAAAGCAGAAAGTTAAGAAAACCACTGTTAAATAACACCAGATAAATTCGTAAAAATCAGCAGCAGAGTTTCCGAATTTAGAGTTTTTGCTAATTGAAAGAATTACTTCTATCCAGAAAGTTGAAAGTTAGTGAGTTGGAAAGTGTGCCCAAAATGTGAAACAAGTTTTCCGTTTAGATTATATGGGTGTATATGGAACCTCAGAAATCTTTTTGCTGCTTTTTTTCTAAGTTGGTACCACCGTGTCAAACATCTGTGCTAAATTTTACCTCAGAAATGTCATTAGTGCTTGAGCAACACTTGATTTTGTGCGTCACAAAATGTGTAGATTTCAATTTATTTAATTTCATTCCATTTATTTAGGTCTAAGGACATATAAATCCTTACAGACTAAGGATTGACATAACATATTTCAAGAAAGTTATGCAAATTATTTCATTTTAAATATCTAAAAAGAAACAGTTTGAAGTTATTTCTAGACATACAAAACTCTAGGTGTTAAATAGGGTATTTATTTCTTGCAATCTAGGATACTGAATTCAATTAATCCACGATTCAAAGCACTATGCTGGGCATAATTTGTGGAATGGCGTGTTACATTAAATATATAATGACATCTGAGTGATTTCGGCGGAACATAAAACGTTATAAGCGACAATAATTCAGAACCGCTTAACTTAAGAGATCAGTTTACTAGGAAACATTCGATTATCCATTTATGTTATCTATATATTGAAATCGCCGATCTGTCAAGGCTTTCAACTGGAGTGTTATTTATTTGGTGAAAAGTTTGCTATTTGCGAATATGGATCGTTTAACAACCGAAGAATGCGTAAAAATATTTAAAACTTACCACAAAAGTGGTGATTCAAACGTGGGCTTTCAATCGAATAAAATTTTCTTCAGCAATGAAGTTCATTTCTCACTCGGTGGCTACGTCAAAAAGCCAAATTGTCGCATATGGTGATTGTGGAAAAGCCATTTCATTGACTGTCTGGTGCCCATTAAAATCTAGAGGTGTCACTTAGCCGTATTTTTTTCCAAATCTACTTCAAAAGCCTACATTGCTGCAACCAATCCAGAGGCCTTCATTTAAATCCCTTTGTATTTCTTTTATAATAGCAAGGTCCAAGCATTATAATGAAATATACTTTTCATCGAAATCATAGCTTTATATGAGTTTTATTTGACTTTACTTGAAAACGAAAAATGTATATGTAAGTCATACAATGCGCTAACTGAACCCTCAGGCAATCCTACCAACTACAGACCAATACATCTCTTAAGCAATTTAGGAAAAATATATGAACAACTAATCCATAACAGGATAGATCAAGTTGCCACATCTCACAAAATAATATCCAATGAGCAATTAGGGGTTTAAAAAGGAACATAGCACTGTCCACCAAAAACAAAATAATTAGGAACAAGCGCAACAGAAAGTCAACAGGGTTAATATTACTTGATGTTGAGAAAGCTTTCGACACTACGACTATATGGCTTCACGGCGTACTTTTTAAATTAGTTGTAGCAGATGTTTGAAAGCATTTATGCAAAATTATCACCGACTTTCTAGACAACAGGGAATTTGCGGTTTCGGTTGCGCAGATCATCTCATCGTTCAAAAGTATTCCGGCAGGACTACCTCAAGGATCAATTTTATCACTAATTTTGTACTCGATCTATACTTCGGATTTTAAACCTCCTAAAGAAGTTGACATTGCTTATTATGCGGCGCTAATTTCAACAAGCAAGTTAACAAACGCCCTCTTAAGGAAAATGGAAAATAGTCGTATGGCCTGCAACAAATACTTTAAAAATGGAAAATTAAAGTCAACGTTCACAAAACCCAAAGCATAATTTTCCCTTTCAACAAAATCTCTGAAAAGAATATATAGAAACTGAAAATGATGTCAAATATCTTGGGTTGATTTTACGTAGAAAAAAACTCTCCTTTCAGAAACATATTCAATTATCTTGCGAGAAGGCACTGCGTTCATTTAGGGCATTATGACTATTTTTAAACACGCGATCGGGTCTAAGCCTTAAAAATAAGAATCTTGTTTACAAGTGTGTTAAAAGGCCTATAATGTCTTTCGATTCACTTATATGGAACAACGCGGCACAAAGCCATTTACGAGAAATACAAATTCTTCAGAACAAATGTTAAAAAATGATTTTCCACAAACAAACAAACCGCACTTCTGTGCTACATGAGGAAACAGGATACGAACTCTTTAAGGATTATTTTAAAAGATTAAATGATAACTATTTTAATAAGATTCTCTATTCACCTTTTTCCGTAAAAAGAGAAATGTAACGATTTATAAATAAATAACAGGGAATTTATCAAACTGAAAACTTGTGTTTATAAGTGGTTATCTTCGCAGATAATCACCCTATGAACAATAATTTTCCTTTAATGTTTAGCTTTACTATTTACTTTTGTTTTGCAAAGAAAGGTTTTTTAACCTTTTTACCTTCCAAATCGATTGCAACTCCATTCACTTAATTCACTTTTATGTAAAATCAAGATTTAGTTGTTGCAATATCCTGGTATGAAACCTATAAACTGTACATAGTTATCTATTTTTTAGATTTAAATAATTTTTGGATTAATAAATAAAAAAACCATTATACATTCTGTGCAAAAAATGCCATTAATTGTTTCGCAATTTTATAATTTCGCTTTCAAATTAGGCCTCTTCCAAATTTGTAAATTTATGTCAACGAACAATCCATTATCTTTTGGAAAGGAACGCAGTTATCGCCTCTGAATTTCCTTCTTCTGCTGACCGAAGACTGGTGCTTCGAAATGGTAATTTGAGATTTGGAAAGGGAAAAGTCAACAGAAGTCAAGTCAGGTGAAAAAGTGGCGATTGTTCTATGATATTTATTAAGTCCGAAATGATAGAAATTCATCCAAAATGACAATGATAGGAAACATTATTGTGCTGCAAATTCCATAAGTGGCAAAACTTTCACCACATCTCGGCCACTTTTAAATGCACTGTACCACTCATATGGAACTCATATGTTTTTTTTTTTTTTTCTTTTTGAGAAAATGGATTTTCTGCGAGCTTTCTGTTGTAACATTTTTAGCAATTCGCCACACGACATTCCACTTGCAATATAAAATTTAAGACAAATTCCGTTTTTCGATGTTCTTACTCATTGCAATTATCGCAAAACCAACTGAGGTAAACTGACAAAGTCGAGCACTGTAAAAGGTTTAAATGGCAGATCGAGCTCAAACTCCACGTCAATATACTGGGTTGTACTGCCAACTTGGGCAACAAATATAATGGAAAGAAAAATGTGAATTTTTTTGGCGGAATGTGCATTTACCAGAAAACTTTTGAAGACTTTTTGTGATATTATTGAAATTTTGGGAATTTATAGAGAAATTAGTAGTGAATTTCGGCAAACCATCCAAATTTTGTGAAAGTTGGCAGAAAGATTGTGACAATTCGTTCCATTTTCATTCGGAGATCCTATTCTATCAAACACTCAACGTGCATTAACACTATTTGATTGGATTTAGTGCTACTGCTTAAGGCAACATATCTACGAATAAATGGATTAAATCTGTTATTTACATGGAAGCTACTAGTTGGGGCGTGGTCGGCAAAGCACTATAAGGTGTTATATTGGACAACAATTTGAATTACTTCACGCGGCGAATGAGCAAGTACAGGGTAGATATTGAATTTCGAAAAAGTAGATCAATTTGTATGGCAACACTAGCAGTGGCTGTTGCAAGTTTTAAGAAGTTTCCTAGAGATTTATGGTAATTACCGTGCCTAGAAGTCAACCAATGATTTAAAAGGTCATAAAGTCATGATTTGGTCAAAATATATTTGATATTTATTTTAAACGCTTCCTTCTGAGTATTTCAGGTTTATCTTCGGGCGAAGGCTGAAAAAAGCCACAAGATCCAATTTATCGGAAGGCATTATGAAACATTCTTTATATAAAGTTGTTTTATTTCAATCATTGGAATCACTTAATGTCTCTAAAAGTTCGAATAAAAATCCAAAATGTTCATTATAATATTATGCGAAGTGAAAAGGGCCACGTTGTATTGAGCTCAGTGTCTTTAATTTACTCTTCTTCGTAGGTGGCGACTGGAATAGACATCCTTATCTATTATACGTCGCCAATAGAAAATAATTCCAAACGCTTTAATCTTCTGCGCTTCTCCTCCAATTCGTCACACTAAGCTTCGACAGTATTTCAAAAGCCTGGTCCTTCTTTCCAACGGAGTTTCGGTCGCCCTCTTCTGCGCCTTCCATCGATTTCGTTGTCGAATTTGGGTCCATCCGCACAATATGAACCAGCCAACGCAATCGCTGTATATTAATGCGTTTGATACAGTTCATTGTTCATGCGACGCCGATACTCTCCGTTAACGATGATGAATTCATATATTTTCCGGAGTATTTTCCTCTCGAAAACTGTCAGTACTGATTCATCCGTTTGCGTCATAACCCAGGATTCTGCGCCATATAACAAGACAGGTAGAACTAACGTCTGGTATAGTCGGTGTTTTGTTCATCAGAATAGTGCTGTAAAAGCGCTGAAAAGTTAAAGTAAGAGAACATAATCCCTCTTACGACAAGTCATCGGTTCAGATGCCAATTTGAGAAATTTCTGGATGCCAAGAAGTGTCAATTATGCTCCTTTTAAATGTTCTTTAAACTTAACAAAAACACCCAGCGAAAGAAAATTTAATGTATAATAATTCCCTGTGAATGATTTTCATTTTAAACTTTTTAAATCATACCAAATCGTAAACGGTATTCTACTTCCGGTCACTAGATAATACGTAGTTTCATCGACCTCCACTTTCGTTTTGGAAAACGCCATATGTCGTTGCATGAAGTGAAATATTTAGGTCACTTTAGCTTAGCAACATAATAACATACATAAATCTCGTTTGTATAACAACTAAATATTTAAGGTATGTGGTCACAAATCTTAAGCTGTGCCATTGTAATACAATATTCATTAGCATTTAGGGTTGCCAAAATGTTACAATTTTTATTTGTTTAATGATTATTTTTGTTAAATAACAACAATTTCTAATTGCATAGCCTGTTAAAGGTTTCGTTTCATTGCAATTTCAACTAATATCCCAATTGAAAAAGATCCTAATCTAGGATAATTCACACCAACTTAGATTAAAACATTTTGTATCATTTATACATTCCTTTGAGCAGAGGTTTTTTCCACTTTAGATAACATTAGTTTGCAAATTTCAACACAAATTAAAATATAATGGCTGAAATGAAGCTCTTTAAAAAGCATCATTATCTCTCCCTCCCCACAATAATTTGTCGGTTTAAATTACATGCTTAACGATGGACATACTTAGAGTCTTATAGACACACACACACACACACACACACACACACATGCACACACACTCCCTTTACTTGTTGCATTCGTAAACATCAAAAAGCATCAGTTGTTTGCTTTACATCATGCAGCTGCTTATGTTTGTGTGCCCAGAACTTGATATCACTCTCTCTCTCTAGTATCCCTCCACTTGCCACATGCATATGGTTCGTTTCGGTTCATATTTGGTTTTCGTTTGCATGTCTCTGCGAATGTTGCTTCGTTCTCCTTTGCCATCTTTTTTGTTCTTTTTTTTGCGTTTGTGGTACTTTGCTGCAATACACACGCAATGACCATAATGATGGCTGAGGTTGCATGCCATTACCGGAATTTGTAAAGTGAAAGTTTTCCTTTAGCTGGGTTTGCTATTCCGAGTTTTCATTTGACCATACATAAGTGTTTGACATAAGCACGTATAAATGTCTGTATGTGTGTGTGTATGTATTCAGAGGACAGATAGATTTTTGCTTGAATCAAACAGAAAATTCAAATGAAACGTACACGCACGACATGAAAAACTCAGTTTTTGTGGTTGCCAACAAAGTTTTAATTGAAAAAGTGTTTTCTGGTATCAACCGACAAATCAAAATCTGCAAAAGCAGAGACTACGAGTACATAAAACAAGCAACGTATTTAAGTTGAAATGGTTAAGTACGTGTACAGCAATGTACCTGTCTGGTGTGTGTACTTCATTCTCCACATAAAAGTTCTTAAACGATATTTGGTCATGGTGAAGATGCATCGGTTACACTGTTTACAAATGTCGAAATGTCGGCAAACAAAGAGCATAATTCAAATGCAGAAATACAGATTTTGGGTAATGGAACCAACTTTAAATAGGCTGCAAATGCCGGAATACATTTGATGAAACATTCTTCATGATTGATTTATACAGATCTCATTTAAAAATAATATAACAGCAATAGTTGTCATCTTCTTCCAGCAATTGATTATCAACTAATCAGTACTGATGCTTGAAAATAACAATAGCAGTGGCCGATCTATTGATATATATATATATATTGAGCTCAGCGAGTTAACCATTATCATTTATATTCATATATTCAATATATTATATTCAATACTAGCTGACCCAGCAAACGTTGTTTTCCCTTCAAAATGAATTGCAAAAATCTCATCTCCAACGCCATCTATCACTTCAACTAAAACCTTTTAAACCTTCCGGAATACTGTACCAATAATATAAGACCAAAATGAGCCAAATCCGTCCAACCGTTCTCGAGCTTTAGCGAGACTAACGCACAGCAATTGATTTTTATATATTCAATATATTATTCAATAATTAAGCCCAGATCCAATGGCAAAATTTGGTTTAGTTCACTAGTTGTAACAACTTTTCACAACAGCGCTTTTGGAAACATTACATGATTATCTCTAAATAATGATCTGATATGAGAATATGTATTTTGCTGTTATTTTTATATGTCCTTAAGGCGCATGTTGTCCACTATAGTGATTTTTTTGAAAAACATCAAGCTTCCGTAATGTATAGAAGTTGAAATACTTTCGAAAACATAACAGTTTCTAACAAACAGATATTTGCAAAATATGGAGTATATCAACAATAGGCCAACAAATAATCCAATCATCAAAAAATGCGTTTGAAAAATGACATTTTTTGGAAAGGATCTCTGTTCTCGCGCCTGAATTTCCTTTTATGTCTTCTATTGACTGAAGACGAGTGCATCAAAATGGTAATTTGAATTATGGAAAGAAAAAAAGTCTGCCGTAGCCAAGTCAGGTGAATATGGTGATTGTTAAATGATATTTATTAAGTCCGAAATAATAGAAATTCATACAAAATGATAGCGATAGGAAGCATTATTGTGCTGCTACAGAGCGGCTACAGAGCTATAAATATATATGGCCGTGCATTGACTTTTCTTTTAAATTGAGAAAATTTGAAACTGTTTGTTATTTTTTTTTGAAGATACTCTCTAAGCCAGCGTACTTTACTCCACAATATGTGATATAAAGTGTGTGTATTTTAAAATATTTTACCAATTTACCAAAATGAAAATATATTTCTATAGTATATTTGATACGGCAAAACAGTCACACCCACATCAAAGCGTCTAATGTACCAAGTATAATTTTGACCAAGAGGTTTGGGCGGTGTTCGTCTATCTGGATGGCTGGCTGAAAAACACGATAACTGCCACCACAAGGAGCTTCTTAAAGCTTGGCACCTGCTAATATTGTGCCAGATAGTGAACGGCAATTGTAAGTGATTAACATCAATACCAATTAACGGGTTTTTGAAAATCAGTTTTTTAAAAAAATGTCGCCTAGTACAAGCCTCTTCTAAGTGTAAAACATTATGTTATTTTTATGATTGGATGATCCTATTTCAAGTTAAAGGCTGTTGGAGATTTTATTGATATAAATCGTCGTTTATTTGTATTTTTATTTGTATCTTATGTCCGTCTATAATTAATTTTATTTTTTTGCTGTAATTTTTGCCATAAGTGTACTTTCTTATTCTAAGTCGAGCTTATCGTTATAACAATAACAACATGCAGCGCACCGCTTTGCTCATGTCAGTCTGATCTTGTTGTTGTTATTGATCAGTCCACCGGTATTCTATTTGTCTGTCATATGTTTTGTCGCGACAAATGCATTTACGAAACAATGTTCCCCTCTTGCTTTCTCTATATATACATTGAACTCTGTTCTAAAACTGAATCTATGTGTGTCGAGAACTATTGTTGTTGTTGTTGTCTGTTTATCGCAATTTTTGGCACTTTTTCTTTTGGCCCTTTGCTTATGAAACAATAAGAGAAGCTTATTAGTTAGTAAGTTGAAGTCGATCGACACAGTACTTATCTGCCTTGCTGTGAAAATAAGTATTTGTTTTAAAGAACTCTGCCTTGCTGCAATTATAATTAACATTTGTGTATTAACATTTTAATAAGATTCCTTACTATTTTATATCCAATAAAATAAGACAGTGATCAGTAATATATTGAAAATATAAACTTTGTCTTTTTTTCTTCTGGCTCAGCTAGCCAAGTTACTTTTGTCTTGTGGTTCATCTAACCAAAAAGCTCATACAAAGGCATTTATTTATTTTAGCGGTTTTTTTGCGCGATTATTTTTTAGCTATTTTTTTTTTCTCTCGCATCTCATGAATGAGATCTAGACGAGCTACTCACATTCAGTGAGTTAAACCCCATTTTATTTTTAGACTCGCTCAACGCATCCTACAGTTTAACGATGATTTCGAACGTGAAAAACATTTAATAGACATCAAATAATGATAGATGGATGGACATGCGGGATTGAACCTTCAATACAAATGCATTGGAAGTCTGCAAAAGTTTAGTTCTTTTCACTACTGGATGCTTGGTTTCTCAGCTGTTGTCATGTTTGTATTATGGCGATTTTCTAAATTGGCGATTTTTAACATTTTGTGCCTAGAAAAGGCGCGGGTGGGGGGGCGCCTACATCGTTGGATTGGCGGGCTCATGGAGTCGCGCATTTTGCGTGCGCGCATTTTACGAGAACTCTCGTTCATATATTGCTACTAGGCGACTATATTGTGCTAAATATGGACTACGGCGAATTAGTGAAGCTCTGAGTGCTAATTTAATTAAAATATGAGTAAAACGTTTTGAAGAGACCGGTTCAACATTTAAACCACAAGCAAATGGTCGCCCAAGAACATCTAGGACCGAAGACAATATTGAGAGAGTTAGAGGAGTCAGTACGAGGAAATCCACAAATGTCGACTCGCAAGAGATCACCTGTCTTACAATTATCGCGACGAAGTTTGCAACGAATTTTAACATTGGATCTTAAACTGCATCCATATAAGTTGCAATTAACACAAGAATTGAAAGAGTCTGACTTCATAGCAAGGCTCGCACTTGCTAATGAAATGCTTAATCGATTTTCCAATTTTGACAATATCCTATTCTCTGACGAGGCTCATTTCCTTATGAATGGGTTCGTAAACCGTCAAAATTGTCGTTACTGGAACAATGAAAATCCCAAAATCAAACACCAGAAACCATTGCATAGTCCTAAAGTGACAGTATGGGCAGCAATCTCTGGCAGAGGAATACGACACGGTTAATACGGAACGCTATGTTGAGATGTTGGACGGATTTTTGGCTCCAGAAATTGAAAGTTCAAGAATAGTGAATTTCAGAACTTGGTTCCAACAAGATGGAGCTACCTGTCACACATCAAATGACTCCATGGCGGTGGTGAAGCAGATGTTCCCTGGCAGACTGATTTCGAAAAGAGGTGATATCCCATGGCCCCCACGTAGTCCAAACTTGACGCCTCTTGATTTTTTTTTTTTTTTTTTTTTTGTGGGGATACCTCAAACACAAAGTCTATAGTAATAATCCAAGAAACATCGTTCAGCTCAAGTAAATATCCGTGGTGAAATGGCAGCCATTACACCAGTATTACTGAAGAAAGTTTTCAATAATTTTCGTTTGCGGTTAAAGGAGTGCCGTCGTAGAGAGGGTCACCATTTAGATGATGTTACTTTTAAAAAATAAACTCCACTTATTACTCTACAATTCCTTAGATTTATTTTAACCATACCTTTTGTATTTATTTTTTAATCTATTTTTTAAATATGCACGTTCTGTTGCGGCACCCTGTAGAATGCCAGAATGATAGAGGAACACCACCGTTTCTGTTACCTCCCATACAAATTGTTAAATTTTCCAACCCTTCCTGTGCAATTTGTTTTCAGTATGCTTTTATACATGTTTTATGGTTTTCGGTTAATTTTGAGAAAAATTGACCATTTAACCACGCCCGCTCTTGGATCTCCCATGTAAACGATCGATTTAGCTGACGCTGCGGGATGAAACGAACGTAATGTTAAGGTGCCCAACTTATTCATATATAGTCATATCTTTCAAGCGATTGTATTGAACTCAGTTAAATTTGGACACATCATGCGTTTGATAAACTTTGTTTTGACTATGAAAATGTGGGAGATCGTCGTGACCCATCTAGTAATTTCCATACAAATTGATTCATTTATCGAAATTTAATTTGTCCTTTGTAATATCTAATTTGTTGACTGCAGCAACAAATGGTTAAATTTTTGTCAGTCGTTTTACTCTAATATGAACAAATCGACCGCGGATAGTCTCTGGTAACTCCAAAACAAATTACTTATTCTAATCCATGTATTTTTACGTGCATGTATTTCATTCAAAGCACTTAATTTAGGAGAAACTTAGCTCTGCAAATAGCAATAAAATGTGATTACAAACAATGTAGAAAATGTTGGCCGTATTAAGTTTTTTTTTTAATAACCACAACTTTCAGTTGCACAGCATGCATACAGATTAATTTCATTACATTTTCGAACAAACTTTCATGCTGCTCTCAGATTCGATTAATTGTTTCAAAGTGCAAACGGCTTTCGTTCACTTTGACCCCTATAGTCGGCTGCGGTTTAGGTTCGTTCTCAAATGTAGATGCGCACAGTTTTCGTCAACACTTTTTCGGATCAATTCGCAAGAGTCTCTTTCCAATTATGCGCCATCCAAATTGTGGACATTTTTCTGGCTACCAGGGTGCATCCAAAATGACTTAATGGGAGTGGGAATAATGCTTAAGCATGCTGTAATTTCTCGATAAGTTTCTTAACGATCTTACAGCAGTACAACAGTCACACTACTGTTGATCTTCACGCAAAAATATTCACCACTTAATTACATTTTTTGACCCGAAATGTATTTTTGTGAACATTTTTCAAAATATCTTGATCACGGGTACCGTCACAAACTTCGAACTATACATTGCTAATGCCAAATTTGATGCATCTGCTCCACATTGTTTGTTTTATATAGGGTGATTTTTTAATCGTATTTTTTTAATCGAATAAAACACTCAAATTTGCATCATATATTACAATTTTTTATTGGAATCGATAAACTGGTCTTTGTCATTTAACTTTTAAAGGTAATTTCATGTTAATGTTGTCCGCGGCTCCGTATCAAAATATCCATTTAGAAGGTCCACGTTTTCGTCACTTTTTCGACCATTTCGGCCTGTATTTCACGAATAACGCGTGTTATGTTATCCTGTAAGGCTTCAATAGTGTTCGGCTTGTCCACATAGACTAACGACTTGACATAACTCCACAAGAAATAATCAAGAGGCGTTAAATCGCAAGATCTTGGGGGCCAACTCACAGGGCCAAATCGAGAGGTAAGCTGCTCACCAGATTCATTCCTCAACATACCCATTGTTTCACGAGCAGTGTTGCATGTTGCACCGTCCTGATGAAACCACATGTCAACCACGTTCAACTCAGCCAATTGGGGCAAAAAAAATCGCGTATCATGGCTCGGTATCGTTCGCCGCTGACGTTAACGTTTCTTCCACGGTCGTCTTTGAAGAAAAATGGGCCGATGATGCCACCAGCCCATGAACCCACACCACACTGCAGAGCACGAATTTTGATAATAAATTTCAACTATTTGCAATCGTTGCTCGTTCGTTAGTCTTTCCATGATGAAATGGCAGAGTACACTGTACACTTTTCACTTTGACAGATGACGTTTGGACGCCATTACCAACCAGTGCTGCCAACCTGAAAAACTTAAATCTTAAAAAGCACCCTATATATATATTAAAACTTAAGCAATATTTTCCTTTTTGCAAAATTTGTTTTTTTTTGCAATAAATTTTTGTAGAATCAAATAATAATTTTTACTATAGGTATATATTTTCATGTTATCGACAAAACAACAATATTATGCTAGTTTGCATAGCAGTTAGAATATAGGAAATAAAACAAAAGTGGATTAATTTACTCGTAGTTCCTCTCAAGTAGAGGTGTAACCTTTATTTAGAATAATGTTAACTTTTCTTTGCGCAAGCGCAGATGACTTAATCTAGCTGGGACGAAATCCGCATGTAGAGTAATATTTTACATTTTTTAATAATCAAGATGGAGCGAGGTGGCTTCTAGTTTCAGTAGCCTTTACTCGTTAGAATCTGTTCATATTAATTGAGTAGAAACGTAATCAAATATTGAAAAGATTTTAATGTAAAAATGGCAATGGGTTGACACATTGTAAATGGATTGCCAGAAAGGGGAATTTCAACGTTTAGGATTAGACCATGCTAATACAACCTCAATTAGTTAAGTCCTTCCATAGAATTATATGTTGAATATGACGTCTCTCAAATGACTGACACCGTATTCGAAAATCCAATTCTCATGATCAAACTGAATCTAAGCGGATTGCATGCGTCATGTTTGCATTTAGTGCACCGGTTGTTTGTGGGTGATGGGCTAAGAACGGCCATATAAGGCTACCTTATAAGTAAAAACTGAAGAGGATCACGGCGCACCATCTCGGTGGATCCAGATTTCAACTACTCCAGAAGCCAGTCATCAAAACTTCGTTAGCTATGATCGTTTTCCTGTGGCTCTTGGATAACTTAGATTTTCGAGAGATTTAGGCCAAACTTTCGATGCGAAGAGTCGATTCGTCCCATGAATGAGATAAGGGAGAGCTGTTCCCATTCAAACAGATTATGCGCATTCTATTTATAGACTCACTGGGCGGAATCTACTGCTTAATAACAAATCTGAATGTCACTTTAAAAAGCTTTTACTAGATTTTCAGATTACTCGACTTTTCGATACATGTAAGTGATCGCCGTTCAGAGAAATATTTGATGATTGTATCGGGGTTCGAACTAAAAGTCATATGCGCGATAATCATGTGTTCCAACCATTGTACAATGTCCGCATACAGGAGCGATATTTTCAGCAAATATTGCGTATAGATGATGTTCTCTGTGAACTAGTCGATCTGAATTTGGTCACTGAAAAGCTGACTGGGTCGAATAGTAAGGACACACATTTCCATAATGATGTTTTATCATTGGCAAATGTTGCTCCATGCTAACATGGTGATTTATATTTTTCGTGCGAAAAATAAAAAGCCGTAAATTCAAATTAAATTAGAGACAAAATAACATCACCGCCATAAACAGCTAGAATCCCTACTGGAAAACCCATTACAAAGATAAATCTTGAATGTATACTCTGTTTCTTACACTTGTTTTAATATTGTTCACCCTAATTTTACTTGAATTCCAAAAAATGTTGCATTAAACACACTTAAATTATCAACACCGACAAGACTTTCATATCCTGAAAATCTGTTGGTTCACTTTTAAAGATTAAGCAACTATAACATACGAGTATACATATACAAAAAAGAACCCCAGAGCTTGTACATAGCTAGCATCGATGTAGGTGCTCAAATAAAGCCAAGTTGGTGACTATATAGAGACGTACATGAGAGCATGGCTAAACATCAAGGGCAAAAGTATACAATAACATGCCAATGGACATTTTGCCCTAAATAGTACACTGGTTAGGGACTTTGTGTATTGAACGTGTAGCTTCCTCGATGAAAGTGCGGCAGTCTGGTTAGCGAAAAAGAATGTATGTGTTTATATAACACAATATACATATATGTATATATATATGTACATGGAGATGTCTGCAGCCGAGATTGTTTCCAAATTTCACACTATCCAAAGCTTTTAGATGACCATCAACCACATAGCACTTAATGTTGCCTACAGCAATATTATGCTTTCATGTGAACACCTTACGATGACTTTATATGGATACACTTATTCATATGTTGGCATACTAACCTGGCATGAAAGTTTATGTGAACCAATTTTGATACTTTTTCCTGAAGAAATGAAGCTATATATCAATTGATGTGGCAAAAATATATGTACAATGCGCAGAAGGAAGCGTTTAAAGCACCGCATATATCTTCCGACTAAATGTGTTTCATGGCTTTTTAAATCTATTGGCCGATTTGCATCTGTCGACCGCTAGATACCACAGCTAATGTAAAGCCTTATGAAACATCTTAAGTTTTACTACAACTTAATATTTTACCAGACCGTAGTAGGTGATTGTAAATGGGTTATATATCGTTCTACCCTATCTGGTAACTTCTATATAAATAGGTGACTCCAGTATCTTAAATTTTTGTCTATCGAATTTGAAAAAATCGTCTGACCAACCATTCTTCTTTTGTACCGCCCATATAAGTGAACTATTTAATCCATGTGTTCTATTTATTCTGTTTATTATTTAATAGCTTCAAATTTAGTCAAATTTGATATGCATTGATAGTTTGCTAAAAGTAGGCTTTGAGAATGAACATAAATCGCATTGCCGTAACTCCTCTGGTATCTTCCATAATAAATTGGTCTATTTTTAATCTCTACTCTATAATCCGAACTGAGAAGCGTGCAATAATCTATGTTTTCGCTAATTATATTGGTTTATAATTCTCTGTAAATCTTAAGAAAATGGACAAAGTCATCACGCTCCGTCCGGTACCTCCCACATAAATGACCGCTTTCAAACATGCATTCTCAGCCACATATGAGACATTTTATGCCTTTGATGGTCTGAGTTTTGAAAAAGAAAATTTTGGTGGAACGGCTAAATTGCCCAATTCATCGAAGTTCCCTTTTTCTGCTGTAATCACTAATCCGTACACTGCAGTAACTTATACAAGGTTATCTCTTTAGTGGTTTCAAAACCGCCGATCTGGCAAGGCTGTCAACCTATCATTTGAAGTATTATTTATTTTGTGAAAGGTTTGGCATTTACGAATATGGATCGTTTAACAATCGAAGAACGCGTAAAAATAGTTAAAACTCATTGTAAAAGTGGCGATTCAAACGTGATTCTACATTTTCGCTTTTGACTTTATTGCATGAGAAGTTTCTAGAAAGCGCAATTTCACGTTTTGGCGGCGTCAATTGGTCACCGAGATTATGCGATATGACGCCGTTAGACTTTATTTGGTAGGGCTACGTTAAAGACCTAAACGGACCGTCCCAAATGTGCGAAAAAGTGATCTATAGCTACCTCAAAAGGACTGCTGCAACCAATCCAGAAGAGGTCATTTAAATGATACTGTATTCCATAATAGCGAGATTCAAATGTTATAATGAAATAAAAATTTCATCGAAATCATAGCTTTATGTGTATTTCATTTAACTGGATAACCCTTTATAAGGCGTAGTAAAAACATATCTTTTATTCTTGTATTACATTGAAAACTTTATTTAACATAGTTAAAATGATTCGATTTAGGCCAAATATCCATCGATAAATACTTGCCATTTTGAGCACAATTCCATTATGTTCCCCTCATAAAAGCTCACGTTTCTATTGCCAAGAAAAACCCGGGACAGCCGACTTTCACAAACTCCTCTTGAGGCGAATTTTTCAGCCTACCAAAAACGCTCAATATACCTATATGCAGGAATAGATGCTAATCATATGGCATCAGGTTCGGACTTTAAACTGGATGCATCAGAACTTCCCAGAGCTTCAATGCAATCAATTCATTATCAAAGTGTTTGGTCTAACGTTTACTTGATGGAATACAATTTGTCTTCTATTGGTCAAAGCTGGTCCCTTCTGGATTGATTATTTCCTCAAGATGGTCCAATTGTTGACTGTAGAAGCCCGAATTAAGAATTTGGCCATTGGGGAGCAGGTCATAGTAGATGATTCCCCACTGTTATCATCAGCAGCAGCAGCATCAACAGCAGAACCTTCTTGGTCGCCAATTCTGGTTCAGTCATCCTATACGCGGACTCAGCGTGATTTGGCGAAAACTTGGTGTGCCTTAAGTGACTCACTTTTTATCGCCAGTCACCATCCGCTTCAGAAATGAATCAATTTAGTTGCGATTCAGCAGCGCAATTCGCAGATGGAAATTTTGTCCATGAGGTTTTTCTGATTTAGCTGGTATGGCACCCATGCATCGAACTAATCTTTGTATTCAATTTTATTCAGATGGCCCCAAAAACTTCTTTGTGTAATGTTTAGCTTCTGGAAAAACAAAATGTTTCTTACAGGATCGACGAAGCCAAAACCGCATATGATTGATTATATCAGGACCATAAACCATACTCACGTTTAAACTGCCTTTATCAAATAAAAACTGTTCTTTGCTGGGGTCTATCCTTGTTTTTTGATGGGGTCCATCTATGGTGAATACTCAAGCTATATTGAGAAAAACAAACACAAAATATCTAAGTAGTTTTTCAGTATGGAATCTTGTCCTTTTAAATCTTTCCTTTCTAACTATTAAATATGGCGTATTTTTTCTTTGTTGTTGTGCATCTTTGACGTATGCTTCAACCAGATTGTGAAAAGCAAAAGCAATATATTTGGATAGTTTTTTTTTTTTGTGCACGAAATCTTATGTTTTTTTATGCCGTCTAGCCTAACCCAATCGCACTAGTAAAGCAACGCATCTGTTGGAAAAATAATGGATTTCTGTTCAATATACGTTATTTCACGACGAATTCATATAGCCGATCTTCCGGATTCAAAGTAGTGGTGTCATATTATACAGAGTGGTGCACCAATTGTGCTACAGTAAGAAATTTAGATAACTTTTTTTTTAATTAAGGTATTTCATTCATTTATTTTTTTATTAATAAAAAAAAATTTAAATTTAATTTTTATTTTATAAAATGTAATTTTAATTTTATAAAATGTAATTTTAATTTTATAAAATGTAATTTTAATTTTATAAAATGTAATTTTAATTTTAGAAAATTTAATTTTAATTTTAGAAAATTTATTTTTGTTTTATATAACTTATTGGTTTTGAAGATGATAGACCGTAAATGACCTCTATGCTCATTCAAGCATATGCGACACGTGATCGGAAAATTATTCATTGCGGGTTAAGCGGGGATCGCCCCAATTATTGCTTGCCACAACCTCATAAAGCAAAGTCTGGTGCAGTCAGGTCAGGACGCCTTGGGAGCCAGCGAAAAGTGGAGTTTATGGATATTAATTTATTTGGGATTTTTCCTTAGAGCTCCGTCATGGTTTGGTTATGTGTGCAGTTGCGCCATCTTGCTGGAATCAAATGCTGCGTCTTCGGAGCAGATCTTGTTAAAAAAAAAACTTTTTTAAAATCTTTAAATAACGGTCCCCATTGACAGTTACTGTTACACCGTACCGCCACGATGCGTGCGCCACCCTATAGAAAATACTGGAATATACAATACAAATTAAAATATACTTAAAAATTTATCTGTTAGGAGTTCTTGAGCCAAAACAATGTATTGATTTGATTTTATACGACACATCAAACTGCGTATAAGTGAAACAAATATTTGGTAAATTCAACAAAATTTCATTGCAAATCAATTGATTAAGAAATCAGGAATTTTACATAATTTCTCTTGTGTGCTTTTCTACCAACAGTCTTGGCGTATGCTGAACATTTTGAAATTGCAAAAATAAGGACCGCCCTACTATACATTCTATTCCATTTCTATGCGATTCTATTCACAAGAGACCCAATACATACATATATGTATACATATATACGTGTTATGCCAAAAGTTAAAGCATATACGCATTCTTATGTGTGAAGATATCCGGATAACCACTTGCCCGTATCAGTTGTTTGCGTCAATGATACTATCAGGTGAAGTCCTTACGTATGTACACATGTATATGATATAAGATAATAAATATTTTTATTATTATTTTATATTAGGGTCACGTTGATTCGATGCCGTTTGCATATGTAGTATAGCGTCCTACACACATTTATGTATTATCGATATGTGTCGATTGTGCCAGTGTAGTAGTGGGCTTTCCAGATAATTGCTTACAATGGCTTAAAAGAAACATAAAGTGGATACGCTTGAACTAGTGTTAACGATATTATATATGTATGTATGCACACCTCTATGTATATGCTGGAAGGATATTGAATTGATTTCAATTTCCTATTGAATTCAGGTGTATTGTTGTAAATGGTAGGAGTCATGGGTGGCACTTGGTGTCATTTTACTGACAAAGATAAACTATAGTGTAACATATAGCATAATAGATTTTGTTTAGAAAATTAAAGTGGGAAGTATGTAATGTAATTTTTGTCTCTTCGGCCTTGTCTGGTCCAAAGGTAATAAAATGTTCTAATTTATCGCCAATCTTAAAAAAACTAAGCATGAATTAAGATAATTGCAAATGAATTATCTAGTGGTCATGTGAGCATGCAGTGAATACGTGGATTCAATTGTGTTATTCGATATGATTATATATAACATTTTTCTATAAAATCATAAAATCAATTTTTTCTTGGGCACGTAGGAAAATGGTATTATATATTCGTTCAGACCTGTGTAATCCAATTCGAGGAATTCCCTCTGGATACAATACACTTCTGCGGACATTTTCCTCACCATCAAAGTTCGAAGTATGTTCAAAAAATAAGGTGAATTTTCATATTTTTCAAAAAATATTTATTTATTCATCAATTTCTATTTTATCTCCTTTAAAGTAGTCCCCCTCATATATAATACAATTGTGCCGGCGTTTTTTCCAATCTTCGAAGCAATTCTGATATGCACTTTTTGGTATGTCCTTGAGCTCTCTCAGCGATTCGGTTTTTATCTCCTCAATCGTCGCAAAATGACGTCCTTTTATAGGTCTTTTCGATCTTGGGAACAGGAAAAAATCGCAGGGGGCCAAATCTGGTGAATACGGTAGCCGATACACGATAATGGTGTTGTTTTTGGCCAAATAATCTCTCACAAGCAAAGATAAGTAAGCAAGTTATCATGATCGAAAAGCCATGATTTTTTTGCACAATTCCGGGCCTTTTTTCGTAGTGCTTCGCACAAACGACGCATAACTTCAAGGTAATACTCCTTATTTACCGTACGACCTTGCGGTAAGAACTCCTGATGCACTACGACATTTGGTCGAACTTGACGTGATTTATTTTTTGGTCTCGGGTCTTCTGAACCCTTCCATTGGGTCGATTGGGTTTTGGTTTCGATGTCATAACCATATACCCATGATTCGTCACCATGACCCTTTTAAGCAAATCTGGTTCATCGTTTACATTAGTCAACAATTCTTGAGCAGAACGCATGAGCGTTGTTTTTGGTCAAAATTCAGCAATTTTGGAACAAAATTCGCTGCCACACGCTTCATGCCCAAAATTTCCAAAAAGATTGTATGGTGCGAGCCAACCGATATGCCGACATCCTCACCAACTTTTGTAATTGTGATTCGACACATCTCCATAACAATTTTCTTCACTTTCTCAACATTTTCAGCGATTGTTGATGAGTTGGGGCGCCCAGAGCGAGCGTCGTCATTCACATTTTCTAGGCCTTCTGTGAAAGCTTGTACCGCTTGTAAGCATTTTTTTGACTCAGAGTACTCTCACCGTATGCCACTGTCAACATTTCAAGTGTTTTTGAGGACTTAATTCCATTTTTTACACAAAATTTGATGCAACTTCTTTCATCCGTTTTTTTTTCGATAGCAGAAAATCGCCGAACACACAAAACACTTGTCCTATTTATGCCTCTCACAAACAAACTAAACATGCTATATGGATAAAACCGTCAACATGTCTTCGAGGCGAGTGTCGACTGTACGTAGCCCGCGAAATTTAAAAATTCACCCTTTTTTTAACACATTTCGTATACTCTGCAACGCGCTATTTTTGATAAAATATTGACCCTACATTTATCCAGTTTGTCATTAAATGGTAGGCTTCATAACCCAAATGACTAACCTGCCTCCCACGACCGAACAATACTTCCAACAATAAGAACGCCCAATTAATGACGGCATGACAAACTATGCCCAAACAACCTCATTAAACATCCACAGCCGAGCAATTGCTGCAGCAGTACGGACAAGAGCACACCGAACCACTAAAACACCCCACATATAATGGCGCCGTAGTCATCAATAACCCCCCAACAAATGCAACTGATTATGTGGAAAAGCATCGTTCAAAGTATACTCGTAGTGTGGAAACTGATATTGGTTCATTCCTAAGTTCTCTCGTATCGAATCCCAACCATCGTTTTCATGGCTAAAATATGAAACATAAAACTTTTGATAACACCAACTTCGGGTTTGGTGTTGAATTCTACTTAATTTCATTCAGTCCATTGACTGTAAGTTCATATTGAAGAATTTGAATTTGGTCGATTGAATCGGAGTTCGGTGAGTTGATTCCAACCTTTTTGATTGAACCAAATTTTAATTGGATGAATCCGCTTTTCGCTCTTAAATAAACCTCCGGATTTTCTTTTCGATTGAATCCACATCCAGTCGGTTGATTTCAGTTTTGGTTAAATCAGGTGGCTTTTGTTAAATCTGATTCTATGGAATCATACTTAAGTTGAACGCGATTTAGTGTGTTCAATCCAAATTCAATTGATTGAATCAAACTTCAGTTAAATCAGATTTCAATTAATTCGACTAGTTGAATTTAACGACGATTGTTTGCACTCTGTTCCTGTCAATCGGATTCCGATCTCTAGCATCAATTCATTCCTCGTACCATTGATACTGCCCTAGGACCCGTATGAACAGCTAACATTAACTCAAATTGCGTAGTTAGCTCAGCCATCGATATCCCGACATTAACCAGACTTGCCAACAAAACCAATTCATCAACCCGAATCGCCAATATGAACCAAAAATGCCGACTAAACTGAATAATCGGCAATATCCTGAGTTGCTGATATGAACCTGAATTAACAAACAAAATGGAAAGCACGACATGGTTCAGAGTTGCAACAATCGCGAATCATCAATACGTTTTAAAGTTGCTGTTTGCAACCAAAATTAGCGACAAATCATCTAAGTACTAAGTCTATATATGAGCCAGAATTGTCGATAAAACTGCATCATCGACACGTACCTGAGTTGCCGATACAAAACTGAATTTAACACTAAGGCTGAATGATCAAAATTTCGAGTTAATTATACGAATATTAATTCACAATAAGCTCGCTCATCTCACCAACCAAAATAAAGATAATAACCGCTCTGAAATATAGATAATAATCTAATTTAACACCAAACCGAATCATCGATATGAACCCAAATTGACTGCTCTATCTTTAGCAGGCGATATGAGCCAGAATTGACAATAACCCCGAATTATCGATACGATACCGGGTCACAGATACAAATCATAACTGCCAACAAACCCAGATCATTGGCATGATCCTAAATTACCGATACAAATCTGAATGAATGAACAATCGACACGATCCGGAGTTGCAGGTATACATATAAATATATATAATACCAAATACAAATCATCAACATTACCTTGATTTATTGGTGTGAATTCGAATTAACAATAAAGTTGATTCGCCGGAAAATCTGTGTAACCATCGAAATCAGCAACTCTCGCCTCCAACATTCTTAAAAACTCATACTGGGTGTTGTTCGACACTCCAGACCAGCTTAAAATCTAAGTAGAATTCAACTCGCAAAAATCTGAAAACCATCTACATCAACTTTCTGAGACAGTGGTTTTGAAACACAAATAGAATGTTCCTAATTAGGGAAATTGTACAGTGTTAGTTTTCCATGAGGCTCCTTGTGACGTCCTCGGAGGTAGCAAAATTCAATTCAAAAGAATAATAAAAAAACACGTTGCAACTCTTGTTACCTTCTTGCTGTTATCGAAGGCACTTAGAATAATATATATATACTGTCAATAGACAGCGCTATGGAAACATTGTGTGTAGTCGTTTCAAGAGCTGGCTAACTCTGACGCTTAATTGCAGGATCATCAAAGCAATTAATGCGAACGATGACATACCAAAACCCCTGAGAAGAGGGACACCACATTGTGTCATACACGGATGGTGTGACAATTCTGATACAAGACCTATTTTCTTACGTTATGACACGTTTAATTCAACTCAAGCTTGGGCTACGAGATGTGATGATGTGTGCTTTTTGCCACAAAACTAAAGATGCTGTGTTTAATATTAGATGCTGTATTTAATATTAGTTGCACAACCAGGTTCTCGCTGTTTTTTTTTTTATAAAAAAGCAACTTTATTATGAAAACATCTTTACAAATGATTCATTGAAAGTATTCCTATCGCTAGCTACAACTTTTTCCTATCTTTCTGGCAAAGCTCGAATTCCGTCACGTAAAACTGTTCATCTTTTGAGGTTATCCACTAATCTAGCCATTCCCGTCGTCATATAACTGGAGCTGCTGGTCAACCAGACCGTGTGCCATCGAACGGAACAAGTGATAATCGGACGGTGCCATATCTGTGGAAAATGGGCGGATGGGGTAAGACTTCCCATTTCAGCATTTCCAAGTAGGTTTTAGCGGACCAAGCCGAGCGTTGTCTTGCTGAAAAATCACTTGTTCGTACCTCTCAGCGTATTGTGATCATTTCTCGCTCAGAGTTGGCTCAGTCGCATTAATTGAAGCCGATACCGATACCCAGTGATGGTTTCGCTTGGTTTTAATAGCTCGTAATAAATAACACCAACTTGGTCCCTGCAAATACGAAGCATAACCTTCGCAGCGTGAATATTCGGCCCATTACTTCCTTATCTTTAGATTGCTGTAATGAATCTATTTTTCGTCACCCGTTACAATACGATGAAGAAGCCCCTTTCTTTTTTGCCTTTGAAGCAGTTGTTGACAGTCGAAAAAACGATACTCAACGTCCCTTGGCTTCAATTCATAAGGAACCCAAGTTCTTTGCTTTTGAATCATTCTCAACGCATGCAATCGCTTGGAAATGGTTTGGCGGATAACTTCTAATACTAAAGCAAGCTCTACCTGCTTTTGTAGTGGATCCCCATCAAGAAATGCCGTCAATTCGGTGTCTTCGATGGTTTTTCGCCTTCCTTCACGCGAACGGTCGTCAACATTAAAATCACTGTCTTTTACGCGACGTAACCAAACTCAATACGTTGTTCCACTTGAAGCAGCATCTCCGTAAACATTTTGAAGCTCTCGATGAATTTCAGCCGCCTTTTTCTTCGATTGAAGGAAGAAAATGTATACTTCCTGCACATGACGGTTATTTAGCATAAAATCATACAAATTCACATAACCAAAAGAATATGACGTAAAAAGAAAATCGATATTGTGTCGAGGTGGTATGCATAACATATGCCTAATCTTGGCTCATGAAGTTTAGGTTATGGTAGAATCAACAACTCTTACAGCTGACACCATCTATTGGCAAACAGCGGGAACTTAATTGCGCGCCTAATAATTCCAAGCTTAACAAGACATCTCTCATTGTTAAGACAAGCAAAACACTTTGTTGCCATTCTGGATACAAAACTGAACTACTATGTGTAACAATGATCGTGGACAGAATAGAACTCTAGTAGTTTAAAATTTTTTGCCTACTAGGCGCTTGAATGGTGAAGGATCATGCAGTGGAGGTATACGAGTAAAGTGTTTGCGGACAGCGTAATAAAATTCGAAGAGTTACGCAGTGTTCAGCGGCCTATAGTATTTTGCTTACTTGCACGATTCACACCTACCCCTCTAACCTTCCTAATGTTATCTAACATATCTTGTCAATCAACCTGTTCATCAGAGGCATGGCTGCGTTTAGCATGTCATATCTTTCCGCAAAATGATGATGGGCGCACGATATATGCGATCACATCTGCATGCCTGAAAATTATGTTTGTAGACACGCCTTTCCCTTGAAGTTCTCTATATCATCATATACACCAGACCAATCGATCTACACATCTGGGCGACGGTTACGTGTAGCACAGTACCTTTCTTCGCAATAGAGTGGTGGCGATTCGATAATCACGATCACCTCTGCTTCCTTGGATATTTGACCACCTAATTCCGGTTGAATGTGGATTATTCCATGTCTAGTTTAACATGCGATATCCAATTTGAGATCAAATCCCTCCAAGAAGTAATGGCGACTTTGGGGTTCAAAAAGGACCGCTTACTGCCCACCCAAATCATATTTCATAAATAATGTTTAACTCCGAACCAAGACAAGACATAAATTACCATATAGAGAAATAATCATTTTGCTGCACAATTTGTTAATCTTTTGTGATTTAGCAACGACTTTGCTTACTCTTCCCACAAATACAATTATATAGATTAGGACAAAGTGACCATCATGAGAGACATCCATGCTGCAGCAACAATTTTGCTCCACTGTTCCTAATATATTTATTAGCGTGGTGATAAAATAAAACTCTCACTTGTTTGCAACTGTTATGACAGTATCTTTGTGATGTTGAATGTGAATTCGCTTTATCCAACCGAAAATATCATAATAATTTATTGTCATGCATGTTTTTCTTTTTGGATTTAGCACCAGGCAATACTGGAGGCAACTCTCGTAAACAGATATACGGATTAACGTCCAGTAAACCAGATAAAGCAGCCTCATATCATCACATATAACCTAAATAAATGATGGTCATTGAAATGTTCATCCATGCTTGGTTTACATTTTAAAAATACCATAAAACTGTTGATTGTATGTGGAAAAGTGTACAAAAATGTTTTTTGTTTACTTTGTGCTGTTTTTGTTTTCTTAAATTTAATTTGGGCATTTAATATTTATATCTAAATTTTTCACACAAAATACATATTTGGCAACACACACATGGACATGACAAACGCATCCGTTCTGTATAAAAATAAATGAAACAATTTAATTACCACACAAATACGTGTATGAAATTCAGTTTATCTCTGTTTACGGATATTTGTTGCCCAGTGAAATGGAAAAGTTAAAACTCGTATTAAACCAAAACTCTAGAAAAATTCAAAATAATTTTTTAATTACCTATGTCTGCAATAAATGAAAATGATTCCTCTTTTTTATCTTTTTCTGTGCTGTAGAAAGTTGTTTGCACACAAAGCCAAAAATTGTTACAAATTAAAATGCTAAAATAGAATTCAAGTTATGCATATGAAAGTGAATTAAAATCAAGTGAATGAATTCAACATTGTCCAGTAGTTATTAATGATGGACACAGTATTACAACTGGTCCAATATCTAATATGTCGTTATGAAAATTACAATATAATAAATACACTAGCCAACAAGGTTTTGGACTGGAGCAACCATATACCTTTCCTGGGGTAATTTGGTGGGCTGAATTTGAATCTTTAATGGGGTTTTTATCACGTCAGCCAACAAGGTTTTGGACTGGAGCAACCATATACCTTTCCTGGGGTAATTTGGTGGGCTGAATTCGAATCTTGAATGGGGTTTTCTCTATCACGTCAGCTTCTCGAGGTACACAAAAATGTTTCTATTCGTTTTTTACATAAAAAATCATTAGTTTATCAATCAATGAAATTCCAAATGAGTGAATGGCGTTAGTTGAACGTCGTTTGTATTTTGTTGGTTCGATTTCACATATTAGAGTCCAGCAATAGTCTTCCAGCATAATTTTATCCCAAAATCCTTAATAAATTCTTTAAATTTTCACTAAATCTTGGTGGCCACGCTCAATTTGTTCCTCGACCACCGCACCTAGATTTTGTGGACAAAAATCTAAATGCGAATGAAGAAAATGCATTTTTAGTGGCATTCGCGCACCTTATTCGTGATCATTTTTCAATAATTCAGCAACAATTTGTCTGTAGCTTTCACTCTTATTTTATCCAAGAAAACTGTTTACGATGCTCTTGACATATTTCCAGGCTGCATATTCTTTCTCCAATAAATATTATGAAAAATTGTCATCATTCAATAGCTCCCTAGTCCTAGCAAAGGTGCCTTCTTTGATTTTAGCATATGAAAATTTAGGAAATCCGCTAACAAATAGTTAAATGCTGTACCATCTTCGCCCAGAACGTTGACAAAGTTCTTAAAAAGCTCTAATTTTATGCGTATTTTGATCAATTAATGATTTATTTGAAATGGCTTGTTTTCCTGATGAATACTCAGTACTATGTTCTGACGGAATAATGACAGGAAGCGGGACTATCCCATAGGCAAAGGAAACAATAATATTTTGTGAAAACTCCTTGCATACCAGTCAACAAACCAGTGACGTGAAACAGATTAATTTACAGTTATTTACGATAGTCTGTACTATACATACAAAGAAATTTAAATCACACTTCTTAAGTTCACCCCAGATTTTCCATTTATTATCGTTGTATTTGAGTAATGTCAAAATTTCGATCCTTGATTTGTAATTTTTCTTTGTATTAACGACATGAGCAACTGGTATGGAGGGGTTTTCATTCCCATTATCCAAAAGAAGAGCCTTTAAACTATGCTTAGAGCCATCTAGTTTTGTCATATGGTTGATTCATTTCTTGAAATATATCATCAATATCAGTACAGTATAGAATAGAGTGTTTCTTTTCAAAATATGGAGCTAATTCCAAGCTTCTATCTCTGTAGATTGTTACTTTTGTCCCAACTGCAAGATATTTCCACTGCTGCATGCGTGAAGCTAATAATTCTACATCTTGCTTTATTAAATGTAAATCCGAAAATAGATCATTCAGCTCAGCTTGAGTCACTAAATGGCGATGATGAACACCTGATACCAATTACCGCTGCTGGATCATTTTGTGGATGTTGAATTGGTTTGGAAAATAATAGGGCATTCGAGGAAGTAATATTTTTTCGGTTTTTTACATTGAATCCGGCAACTTTTGTTAAACAGAAACAACAGTCGGTTTGGTGGTTACTTGACTCTCCCCAAAGTACTGAAATTGAAAGATCGAAATAGATCTTGCCATTTGATCACTTATATAAAACAGTTCTGCAACTATTGCAAAACATTGTTGGTGTCCATGGTGTGTTCAAGTTTCTGACAGCAAACCCAAAACAATGTAAATATGCATATTTTAATGATTCTGATATTGCATATCCTTTTTTTCCAACCAAATATTCACCACACAGAAAGCCAAAATAGCTTGAATCAGTGACACACGATCTCCCTGACACGCTTAAACGCTACTACATATTATGAAGACAGAATGAATGTGGGCTTCTGTCAAATTAATAATTGTGAAATTGTAGTGTCAGTGTTGACTGTTTTACAGTATTCCTAGCGTGCGACACAAAATGAACAAGACGTGAAGACCCAGTTTTTACCCCAGATTCATATTCAGCGCACCAAGGTTAGTTGAAAAGCATGCTCGGTTTCTGCAGTCAATTTTTTTTTTCCAAATTTGTAGGCCAGTGATGTATTTAATATAGTCCATACATGTGCATAGCAAACAAAGAGGAGAGTTTCTTTTCGCTGGGCATTAAGTAGATGCTGGCATGCCCAGGGGAAGGCAAACAAAAAATTTAAAATATTATATAGTAAAAAGAAAGCCATTATTTTGTCGTGACATTGCAGACCTCATATCCATAATTAGAATGACTCGATTTAGATGAAATATGACAAGTTTTATTCGATAACTTGTTGCATCTTTTATAGAAACTCTCGTCCCTACTGTTGTGAGAGTAGATTTTCAAACTTATCTTGAGGCGAATTTCTCATCCGCAGAATAATTCGCAATAGGCAGGTACTATTGGTAATCAATTGGTATCAGATCCAGACTGTAATTGGCTATTAACTGGCGTAAGGGAGCAGCTGGTAATAGATGATTTCCTCATAATACCACTAAACACATAGGAAAACCTTCGTGATAGTCAATCCTGGTTTGGGTTTCAATAGAATGTTTTTAAACGATATTTCGATAATCAGGACTATCAAAGCATCATAGCATTTATGAGAACGCGATGCGTATATCAAAAGTGAGTCCACAGCATTTATTCGTAAAATAGCAAAGTAACAAACAATCCCCTCTTAAGTATTGGATTTTTGAAATATTGATCTTATTTTGTGATAATGTCTGATAATTAATACAATATATATAATATATATAATTAATATACCAATATAATATAATAATTAATATAATACATATAATATATATAATTAATATACATATATCTGATTATTTCGAATTTCTGGAATATATGTATAATATATCTTAAAAACTAATTTCCTAATTTTCCTTTCACTAACTTCAGTGATGACATATTTTTTTTAAAGGCTCGTAGACGAAAATGTATTTAAATTAAAAGAAAAACCAAATACTAATTTCTTTTGTTATAACATTAGAAATAAAATAAATACTAAAACAATAACAAAAAACAGAAATTAAATTTAGTATTTTTCAAAAAGTAAGAAATTAATCAAAAAAAAAAAAAAAAAAACATTGGATAAAATAATATGTACATTTAGTTAAAATAAGCAAAAAATTCCATAACTGAACCTTATTTTTAAGAACCTCCTTTCCAACTCTTTGTTTCAACTCTCCCCAAAGACTTTCAATTAGATTTAAGTTCGGAAATTGACTTGGCCAGTCAAGAAGGGCAACATTATTATCTTGGAATCAATCCTTTATCAACTTAAAAGTATGCTTCGAATTGTTATCCTGCTGTAATGTTCATCTAAGAGGCATACTCTCTACAGCATAATTCAACATCGTATTTTCCAAGACATTTTTGTAGTGGAATCTGGTCATAGTGTAGGTAATTCGGAACGACACCATACCACGAGAAACAACCTCAGACCATAATATTGCGGCCCCCGCGCTTGACCGTCTTATTTGTAAAGCGAACATGGAATTCCTTAGTCTTAGGACGTCGAACATTCCGGGTACAGTGGTTTTCAAATACATTAATTTTTGTTTCTTCGCTCCACAAAATGTTTCGCCATTTTTTTCACCATCTCCTCCGGACCAATTGGGATGACTTCTTGCAAACGCCAATCTAGCCTTTAAATAGTTTTGTCTAGGCAATGGAACTCTTCTGACTATCCCTCCTCTGGTTAATTTGTGCTTCTTGTAGTCTACGACGAACCGTTTGCGATGAAATTACGTTTCCAATTTCTGCTGAAATCGCTGTTGAAGGCCAAAAGGGCCCTTCTTCGCAAGTGCTACAATACGGATATCTGTTGTTTTTGAAGTTTTTTTGGGTCTTCCCCGAGTTTCGATGGGCATTTTAGGCTTTAAAGCATTTTGTACAAAAACTAGCGACCGATCCATAGTTTCCGCTATAGAACGAAGACTTTGTTGGCCACTTTCTCTTAGTCTTGAAACAATTTTTCTCTCCTCCAAAGAACAGTGACTTTTTCCTCCCCCCATGGCTGATTTTTTTTACTATATATTTTGTTATGAATAACGATAAACAACAGTATAATTACTAGTCTTTCCAAAAAGACTACAGCATACAGCGAAAATATTAAAGAATTGAGCAATGTATTTATTATTTTGACCAAGTACTGAAATCACACCTGAAAAAATCTAATTCACAATGAAAACGACGGAGAAGCCTCAATTTTCTTTTTTACTTTTAAGGGCATTGCCATATTAAAGTTACATAAATAAAAAAGAATTGCCATGTTTACTTTCTGTTAGATTAATTAGTAAACATAAAGCAAAAATAAGCAGGTGTACTTATTTTTTCGACCATATGTGTGTACCTTGACTATCCGTGCTAGCTTTTCATAAAATGTTTTTAAGCGAATGTGTAAATGTCATTTCTTAAACATAGAATTTTGATTATATTGATCTGATTATCAGAATCGCCTTCCAGGACTATCGTCGGATTGGGTAATATACAGGCCTGTCACAGAAAACCATTTCGATCGAAATGGTTTCCAATTCGTAATTTGCTTCTCCAGACAATCAAAAACGCAAAATTTTTTTGTTTTGAAACCACTTTCAATTATGTAAATGGTTTTGGTTTTTTTCCTATCTTAAACTAAAAAAATGTCTTTGCAATTGGTATATATCAATAAAAGGTACTGTTTTTTAATAGATTGCGGTGAAAATAAACATATTAATGATTAATTTAAACAATTATTGCGTATTTTTCGGGGGTGGCACAGCAAGCAACTTTTTTTTTTTTTTTGACTACTTTTTAATGCAGTATTGCCACCTTTTTTTTCGTGTAAACCACATATTTCTTCAAAGTAAAAGTAACTAATTTGCAATAACATTGCATACTGGCAAGTTTTGACGAAACAAAACAACAACAAACAAAATAATTTGTGAAAACATGTAAGTATGGAAAAATTTTCTTAAATTATTTTATTTAGTAACAATTCGCGTTATTTTAGGAGAAAACATAGAAGTCCCGCACAAGAGCGTATATTGGCCGAGTCTATGGATGCCCACCAGACATAGCTAAGGGGTATGTAAAGGGAGATAGGGTGGCAGCTGAAGCGTTGTGGGCTGAACTAACCGCAAAATTAAATTCCTCCGATCCGCCAACCAAGGACATCAATGGGTGGAAGGTGTTTGTAAAAAGAAAGCTGTGCCACAACAAAAAAAGAGGACAGACATCGCAATTGTTATCCATTGGGAACATATGTGGCGTTCAATGGCATCAATAACCCGCCACATCAGCGTCGAGACAGTGCTTCTTCCTACAGTGATGTCAACATCTTTTTCTATAATGATATTACGATCAGCAAAGTTGAAATACTACTATCAACAAATTCTTACCTATTGCACCTTGGAATGCTCCAGTTGCAAGAAACCGAAATGCGATAAAAAGCTGCAATATTGGATGTATACTCGACCGCTTCAGATCATCCTTTATTGAATCCAACACCACAATAAAGCGTTCCTTGTTCAGGCGATAATAACTAATGAAACTAAAATAAAACCAATAATTATAAAATAACACTGTTGTAGCAATGTAGTTATGTGTGTATGAACATACACTGAGTTTGGGTATGCCAAAGGATCCGAGGCATCTCTCAAACTTCGAGGGCGCAATTTTTCGGCAGACCAATGACGCTCTTGTGCCTCCATCACAGCCACTACGGAAATTTCGGGCATGTTTAGTTCTTTTGTTTTTTTTCTAGTTAATCTTTTACTCAAAGAACTGACACTTTTTACTTTACAAACTTTAATTATCGTCTTGTCACTTGTAATAATTTTAACACTTTTGCTTATTTGAAAACATATTATCTTTGCTTTTTTCTTTGTGTTCTTTATTCTTTGCGTTGCCATATCAAAAAAACGGGATGTCTTCAATTTGGGAATTAACAAAATCGATCGATTTCTGAAGAAGGTTAAACCATATCGATCGATTTGGAAAATGCGAATTCGAAACCATATCACAAAATTCTGTGACAGGCCTGATAATCTATTTGTCTATGTGGTGCATTCATTTGCCCCTATGCAACTGCATCGTAGTAATAACCTTTGGCGCTATAAATATTTTCTGCAATATCTTGGTAAACGAAAACCGTTCATTCTGGCTGATATAATAAGAAGTTTATCTGATTTGCCTGGTTACTATGCTAGGCCTGAAGAGCAAAATATTTCAATGATTTCTGTAGTCAAATATTGCCAATAGGTTTTGGCATGTTTTATTTACGAGTATTTGCTTTTCATAATAATTGTGCCCATTTCCTTGCCAAAAATTGTATGTTTCCTTTCAATTCTGCTAAATAGAGACAACATGGAAGACACCGCTTTGACCGATTTTTAAGTTGACCGAATACAAGTAAACCGAATATTTGAAAAAAGCTAACTCGAAAATCGGTTTTCAGAAAGAGCCGGGTACTTAAACAATATCACTGTAATGCTTGGTAAATTTACAAAAAAAAACCGACCTGATAAATACGCCTTTTCTGGCAATTTCTACACAAATTATATAATTTAACCAATATGTTTGCAGATAAATATCTATAAATCCATTTAACTAAATTCAATAGTTTACCAAACTAAGCTCTGCGAATGAATCTCAAGCTTTATTGTTGTCATGCGGCTTGAGATGCAACACACACAAATTGCCCAAATATATAAGATAGTTGTAATTTTTTTTAATATTTATTGTTCGATCTATCATGTCTGCTTACACTTTTGCATCAACCCTGAAGGATGGATGAAGGTACAAATGATGCAGTTTAACTAACTACTATTTCTGATTTGACCATTTTTTATATGACGGTGCATCAGTGTACGTTACAGCCCAGCAGTTTTAAGCAAAGCGTTGAAACGCGGTATTTAATCGAATCGAACTGAACCCCCGCAAACGTCGCCCAAAATGTAATACTTCATCCAGTTTAAGCTTTTTTCTAAATGGAAGAAAAATGAATTAGTATGTGGAGCATCGCGAAGATATGAATTAAAACAAGATACGTGAAAAAATTGCAATTAACCTAAAGTTGTAATATTAGGTTTTAACAAAATTTTTTTGAATGATATTTCAATAACTACGACTGACTGTCAAAACATCATAGCATTCATAAGAACGCATTTCATGTATTAAAAGTGACTCCGCAACGTTTATTCGTAAAGTCGCTGTTAACATTAACCGTCTTTGTGCATCATTATACGTTTTACCTCAGCAGATTTAAGCAAAGTGTTCAAATATGGTATTTAAAAATGAACTGAGAACCCCCAAACGTCATTCAAAATGTAATATTTCACCAAAAGAAACACACCTCACCTAGTTTAAGCTATTTTTTTCATGGAAAAAAATTAAATTATTAACACAAATTATTAACAGAAATTATTTTCATTCAAATCTTAGAAACATTTTTGCAATTATATTTTGATTCCTTGAATCAATAAACATTATATCAAGTCTATCTAAGGCTTAGAAACTACATACAGCATCATATCGTCATGTGAAAGGTAAACTAGTTAATTAAGATTTTCCTCTTTATAGCTATCGGCACTCTACATTACGTACTTAGTAACAGTTCATTTGAACACTTCACTGTATGTCTCGATTTACTTGCGAAACCAGGATAAAAAAGAAGAATACAAATTGAGCAAACATATTCCATAACCCAAAAGCCACGCGCAGTCAAGGGATTGAGCAGTATTGGTGTTTCAGTTCGTTGGAAGGCACGTGATTGATTGAAAACATCGTTTTACTTCTCATCAAATGAAAAGGGATATTTAATAACAAATCTAATGTTACACAAGTCGTCTGAAGTGACATTCGAAAAGTCTAGACAGTTTGTTATTATAACCCATAATTGAAGAGTTGCGCAAAAGTACATTTAATGAGAAATAATCTGTTATGAAAGTTTGTCAATTCATTCGCATTGTTACCGACTTTCTGACCATGCAACACCTAGTTGCCATATTATTTCTTAATTATTTATTCAGTTCAAATTTCTTTAAGCTCATATAATCTAAGAAAACATATAAAATACAAGGTAACACACGAATCGTGCTACATTTAAAGATGTTGAAGGAGTCTTTTTTTACCCAGAACTGCACCGAAGACGTTTCTGTTTCAACAGCATTTGGTTCCAACGAGATGGAGCAACTGCACACTTAGCCAGAACGGTTATGGCGGAGTCTCAACGAAAATTCCCAAGCAAATTAATAAGTGCTCAACTAAGTTCCCGCCGCTTGCCAATAGATGGCGCCAGTTGTAAGTGCTAGTCCATTCTGTCATAACCTAAACGTCATGAGCCAAGCTTAGGCATATGGTAAACATACCGCCTCGACAAAATTACCAAACAAATTAATATCTAGAAATTCCACTATCCGCTGACCTGACTGAAACAGACTTCTTTATGGCGTTATGTCAAGCAAGAGGTGCAGAAAACGAAACTATGGAATTTGACTGGATTGAAGCAGTCTATTAAAACAATAATTGAGGCGATCATGACTTTAACCCTTCAGGCCGCAATGAATAATTTTCTGGTCAGGTGTTGCATATCCGTGAATGAGCATGGATGTCATTTACGTTCTATGATCTTCAAAACCAATTAGTTATATGAAATAAAATTACATTTTCTGTACAATAAAAAAAAAAAAAAATGAAATTAATCAAAATAAATTTTTTTTTTTGAATTTCTTATTATATTGCAATTGATGCGCCACCCTGTATATTGTTCATCAGAGAGCAATACAACAATTACGTGAAAGTACAAGTGAGTAATTGAAATACCAAATCCTGTCAGACAATTATGTATGTATCATTCCATAACAAATCGGATGACAAAGATATCCTTGCTCCTGATTATCCTGAAAATTTAATGAAATGTTATATTTTAAAGCTATTTCTAACGTGTTTTAGGAGAAAATCTGCAGAACATAGACATTTAAAATTTACTAAAATTTTGGAAGTCCTAATAAGAAGTGTCTATTCAAATTGTGCAGATTTTAATGGTGGGTGAGTAAATTAAGGTGGTGGTGGTTAAGTAAATTATGATGCAAACGGATGAATCAGTATTGGCAGTTTTTGGGAGGAAAATATTCCGGAAAATATATGAACCCATCATTGTTAACGGAGAGTGTCAGCGTCGCATGAACAATGAGCTGTATGCCGACATCGACGTGACCAAACGCATTAATATACAGCGATTGAGTTGGCTGGGTAATGTGCGGATAGACCCAAATGCTTCGGCACGGAAAGTTTTCGACAACGAACTTCATGGAACGCGCAGAAGAGGGCGCCCGAAACTCCGTTCGAAGGAAGGACCAGGCTTTTGAAATACTATCGAAGCTTGGTGTGACGAATTGGAAGAGAAGCGCAGAAGATCGAAGCGCTTGGAATTATTTTCTATGGGCGGCGTAAATAGATAAGGATGTCTATTCCAGTCGCCACCTAAGAAGAAAGTAAATTAAAGCCACTGAGCTCAATACAACGTGGCACTTTTCTAATCACGTATTATTATAATGAACATTTTGGATATTTATTCGAACGTTTAGAGACATTAGGTGATTCCAATGATTGAAATAAAACAGCTTTATACGAAGAATGTTTCATAATGCCTTCCGATAAATTGAAGCTTGTGGCTTTTTTTAACCTTCGCCCGAAGATAAACCTGAAATACGCAGAAGGAAGCATATAAAATAAATATTAAATATATTTTGACCAAATCATGACCTTATGGCCTTTTAAATCCATTGATTTGATTGATTGACTTCTAGACACGATAATAGCCGTAAATCTCTAGGAAACTTCTTAAAACTTGCAACAGCCACTACTAGTGTTGCCATACAAATTGATCTGTTTTTTCGAAGTTCAATACCTTCCCTGTACTCACTCATTCGCCGCGTGCAGTAATTCAAATTGTTGTCCAATGTAACACCTTATAGTGCTTTGCTGACCATGCCCCAACTAGTGGCTTCCATGCAAATAGCTAATTTAACCAAATTATTCTTAGATTAATATATTTCTTTAAGCAGTAGCACTACATGCAGTTGAATTGTGTTAATGCCCGTTAAGTGTTTGCTAAAATAGGATTTTCGAATGAAAATGGAACGGATTGTTACAATCTTTCTGCCAACTTTCACAAAATTTGGATGGTTTTCTGAAATTCACTACCCATTCCTATATAATTTCGAATCAGGTGACTGAATTCAGTCACTTTCGGTGCACATCGAACGTTTGTTGTACTAAGTTCTGAGAATTTAAATGATATACGTTGGCTGAAATTTGGTATAACGAATTGAAGGGGAAGCGCAAAAGACCGAAGTGCTGGGAAAATAATTATTTTCTACATGCTGCTTACAATAGATAAGCATACTTCTTCTAGTCACCATCTAAATAAGTAATTACGGCATTGTCCATTTAGTGGTTTTAAAACTGCCGGTCTGGCAAGGTTGTCAGCTGATAAATACCTGTCATCTGAAGTGTTATTTATTTAGTGATAAGTTAGCCATTTACGACTACGGATCGTTTAACAACCGAAGGACGCGTAAAAATAGTTAAAACTTGCTACAAAAATGGTGATTCAAACGTGGGCACTTTTCGTGCATTACAGGGTGATTATGGTCGTCACAATTGACGTACTGTGCAAGAAATTGGCAAGATTATATAGAAAAGTTAAAAAGACTGGAAGAGTTGCAGATGTGGTCAAGCCTGTGCATCATCACAATGTACGCATTACCAAAAATATCGCTTCTATTAGTGAAAGTGTGGTGGATAATCTGAACTTCATTTCAGAGCGCAATGGCCGTATGATAGCTGACTTTTTGGCCTGCAATTGAAGATTATGAATTGGACGAAATGTGGTTTCAGCAAGACGGTATCACGAGCCACACAACACGACCGATCTTGGTCGGTCGTTGCATTAGGAGTTTCCGGAAAGCATAACTTCATGTTTTGACGACGTCATGAAATTTGATGCCGTTAGTTTTTTTTTTTTTGTTTGGTGGGGCTACGTCAAAGATGCTACGGATAGTCCCATACGTTGGAGCGTTTAAAAATTAACATTCATCAAGTTATTGTCGAAATACCGCGCGAAATGAGCGAAAAAGTGGACGAAAACTATCTCAAAAGGATCCACTGTTACAACCAACCCAGAGACGGTAATTTAAATGGCAATGTATTTCGTACATAATGGCAAGGTCTAAGCATTATAATGAAATAAAAGATTCATTAAAATTGTAGCTTTATCTGTCTCTTATTTAACTTTACTTTTGAAACTGAAGCTGGTGCATTAACTCAAATCTTTTTGCACCTTTGATTGATTTATTGAAATTTAATTTTTCCGCTTTAATTTTTATTAACTGTATTGTCTTAAGGTCAAAACGGCTTTAATGTATTCTCAAACTTTAAATGGCTAAGAACTTCATCTTTTTTGGTATGAAGGTTGTGGTTGTGGTTTGGTAAGCTAAACTGGCGCTGTGGGATGAACCAAACATAATGTTACGGTGCCCAAGTTGACACAGCTTAGTATAATTTTTAGACATCGTCCCGATAACAACAACAATTCTGGGAAATCTAATATAAATTACATAATTTAATCCATACATTCTTAAATTCACATCGTTCATTCAATTGGACTTAATTCAGTACAATTTAGAATGACCAGGCGTTAGATAAATTTAATTTTGCGAATGAGAATCCATTATATGCCAAGCCCGCTAGTGTCCCACACGTTCAAATTAACTGATTTATATAAATTAAATTTTTAAGCGGAGGACTTTCAAAATGTTAATTTTGATTCTTTCATTGTTCTTTAATAGGACAGTAATATTGATAAGAACTCAGTAACTTATCGTGGCTCTTTCGGCTGTGGTCACCTTTTTTGCTAACATAAGAAGACATTGAGCGAAAATGCATTTTCGCACTGGTTTTTTATATTTTATGTACCAAACAGGCAAAAATATCTTAAAAGATTCTGCCCTGCCGATACTTTTTTCTTAAAGAACCAAGTCGTCTGCTTTGTTTGTCATATGAATTATATTTGTGAACGTATATAAAGTCGACTCCATTTGACAGGTGTTTGAATTCGGTAGATTGAATACCTTCTTAATGAGCAGTCTTAATAAACTCTGAACGCAAAGACGTTGGCATAAAGCAAAAGTCGCTTAATAGATCCGTTTGGGATAACTTATTTATTTAAATTTAAAGTAGCACAAAAATTTCAGTCAGGTGAACTGACTTATATGTATTCAAAAAGTCCTTTTGCGTTACTACGTTTTTTCCCTGAAAAGAAATTAGAAAATTGCATTGATTCTGTTTCTCTATCGAAACATTAAAAGACTGATTTTGATTCGAAAATATAATTTTATGCAGTTTTGTTTCTTAGTCTGAATCAGAACTGAAGCCACAGATAATGTTTGGCATCAAACCGTGAAAATTAAAAATGCTTTAAATAATTTCTTTTCTGATTTTCAAGCTTTCAGAAATTTTCACATTTACTCAAAAATGTTGGCTGTATTTTTTGTTTTTTTTTTTTTTTTTGAAAATTTTCAAATGACATACAAACAAAAGGTTAAAATAATAAAAAATAATAAAAATCAAAAATGAATCAGACATAAGATTGTGTCTAATTAAGAATATTTTTCGAGTGTTAAAATCTAAATCAAAAGTATTTATAATTTCCTTTTGTTTGTATGAAGGAGCAGAAGGAAATTTCAATACAATTTTGGTTCCTTTGCCGGAATCAGAATAAAAGCTTTGCAAATTTTTGATTCCAGAAACTGAAACAAATCTAAACTATTTTCGAATTTACAGCCTGTTTCTATAAAACATTTAAAGCGATATATCAATGAATCGTCTATAAAAGAAGGAATTGTTAGTAGGATTCTTGTAAAACTTACGAAAGTTTTCTGCTATCAAAGTTTTTAAAGAGCACTGCTACCATTATATATTTTTTCCAATATTTTGTCATGTGGCCACACACAGAATTAGTAGTTTTATGGTAACCTTATTCGATAATAATATAAAATATCTTCAATACGAAAATTAATTCTAACTTCTTAAAGGATCACAAATCGCTTTTTCGTTTGCTTGAGAAACGAATTGAGTGATTCTTTTTTTGGAAACAGGCTGTTAATTTCATTTCGGTGACGGTTCCTTTTGCAAACAGTTGTTACCGATTTAGTAAAAAAAAAAACACTCCCCCGACAAGAACAATTCAGTTATACTAAACAGAATAATAGTTCAAAGCGGGCGATGGCGTTGGCTGGGTCATCTTGCGTGGATGAACCCAAACGCTCTGGCATGAAATGTCTTCGACAACAAGGACCAGGCTTTTGGAACCTTTTTGTAACTTAGTGCAACTCTTCCTTAATTCAATCGCCGTAGACCGAACTTCTTAGAACTATATTCTACATGCGGCACATAATAGAGAAGTACTCGTATATCTGTTTTAATAAATATATATGTATTGAGAATCGCCTAACATATCCTTCTTCCTAAAATCGATTTTCAAAATAGAGATCAAACCGTGTAGTAAAAAGAATAAAATGTGAAAATTGTAACACTTTTTCCATGTGCTCATGAAATTAGTTATCTCCTTTGGAACGAAAGGAAAAAAATGCGCCATCCTGACAAAGTTCTATGCATAAATCGTCTCTATTGTATGTACATTTTCATATGACATTTGAGACAATATTTGTAATTGCTACCATAGATTGCCCAACAACTTTATTTATATAATTTTTTTATGCTCAAAAGAAATGATGGCAGGGATCCATTTAGTGCCTTTATTTATGTATTCAAGGACTGTTTTACTTGGTCAGAGCATTTCTTTTATATATGTTGAAGCCTAACAACAATAGTGAAGTAAATGCAAAATTTTAAATTTCTAAATGTTACCTTTCATGCTTGCCAGATAATCCTATATACTACTTTAACATTTTGAAAGAGCATTCTCAATTGTTATTCTTCGTTCTGACAGTTGCAAAGACCAGGTGAAAATATGAAAACATTATTACAAAATTCCATCAAATCTACCATCCTATTCCATTTTGTTACATCACCTTTTCATATTTACTTGTTATTATCTTCACTTATTGATATTATTCGTTTTCTTCTGTTTGTGAACATTCAATAAATAGGAAAAGTGACAATAAATCATGGTACTTTTATGGAGTTGTCAACATAGCAATACTTCCTACAGTGTCCAGCCAAGGGGCATTTGCTAACGACGTGGAATCCAGTAAGCATTGTGTTCCTGTAAATAATTCTGATTAGTCATATTATAAATGCAAGATTTCTGAAAAAACCTTACATTTATAGTATGTTTTTTAAAGGCCTCACATTTATAGTATTGGTAATTTGTTTTCCGGTTTTGTCGTCCTGTTTCCAAATTATATTTGCCGGCTTTTGCAATTTTCGCATCCTAACGAGTTATCCAATTTTCTGTTTCAAAATTAAAGTTATATAAAACTTATACTGAACTATGATTTCGATGAATCTTTTATTTCATTATAATGCTTGGACGTTGTCATTATGTACGAAGTATAATATCATTTAAATAATCACCTCTGGACTAGTTACAGAAATCTATAATTTTGAGGCAGTTTTCGAAAAAACATGACCCAATGACACTTCCAGATCGTAATGCGCACCAAAAAGTCACCTTTTTCCGCATGTAATAGCTTTTCCACAGTCTCTTCTGGGTTCCCCGAGGCCTATATGCGACAATTTTGCTTGTTAACGTAACCATCCGGTGTGAAATGAGTTTCATCGCTGAAGAAAATTTTGTTCAAAAAATCAACATTGAAAAGCCTGCGGCATTGTGAATGGTCAGCCGGCTTAGCTGTTGCGTGAGTTGGGCCCTATATGGATGGAGATGCAAATCCAAATGCAAAATGCGCCATAATGAACTGTAAGATAGGCCCAATTTCTGATAACGCCGTGGAATCGACAAAGCGATATTTTCTGCACCGTTTTCAGTCTCTTCAAATTTCTTTATAATCTTGCCAATTCCTTACACGGCAGGTTGATTATGACGACCATAATCACCCCGTAATGCACGAAAATTGCCCATGTTTGAATCACCACTTTTGTAGTTAGTTTTAACTATTTTTGCGCATTCTTCGGTTGTTAAACAATCTATATTCGTAGATGGCAGATCTTTCACTAAATAAATAATACTTCAGATGACAGGTATTTAACAGCTGATAGCTTTGCCAGACCGTCGGTTTTGAAATCACTAAGTACATAATCCGTTATTTACTAAAAAATTTTAAGAAATTATCTTTATTTTTAACATAATTTCCTTTTAGCTCGAAACAATTTTTCCAGCGATATTCAATAGCTTCTATACTCTGTTTATAGTAATAACTCTGTTATACTCTGTTACTACTCTGTTTATAGTAAAGAACTCTTTAAGACCTTTCACTAAATAAATAACACTTCAGATGACAGGTATTTAACAGCTTATTTACTTAAAAAAAATTAAGAAATAATCTTTATTTTTTAACATAATTTCCTTTAGCTCGAAACAATTTTTCCAGCGATATTCAATAGCTTCTTCACCGCATACTCCAACTCTACTGTTGGCAAACCTCTTACCACCAAGCAATTATTTCAAGTTTGAAAATAGAAAATAGTCCGAGGGAGCTAAATCTGGCGGATAAGGTGCACTATGAACCAATTCGAACTTTAATTTTTTAATTTTGACCATCACAGTAATGGATGTGCCAACTGAAGAATTGTCTTGATGAAGCAACACTTTCTTCTTCGGCAAATGCGGTCTTTTTCTATAATTTCATCACCTAAGTGCTGTAATAAATTAGCATAATATTCGCCGTTGATGGTTTTTCTCTCTGTAGATAATCAATAAAAATCCCATGTGCATCCAAAAACACAGACGCCATGATCTTTCTCGAGGATGTAACTGCCTTCTTCTTCTTTGGAAACGATTCTCCCATTCCAGCCCTTTGGCTTTGACTGTTTCTTTGTCTCAGGTGTGAAGTGGTGGACCCATGTCTCACCCGCGGTTAGAAAATGACGCAAAAATTCGGCCTTATTGCGGTAAAACATCCCCAAACACTCTACTGAAATTTTTTCATGACGCTGTTTTTGCTCTATTGAGAGCAAGCGCGGCACCCATCTGGCACACAGCTTTCTCATCTTCAAATCTTTGGTCAATATATGATGTATAGCACTTTTTGAAATGTCTATCATTTCAGCTTGCTCACGCTCCTTCAGCCGACGATCATTCAACACCATTTTGTTTATTTTCTTTACTGGGTCTGACGTAGACACCTCAATTGGTCGACCACTATGGTGTTCATCTCGGCAGCTCGTACGGTCCCGTTTAGATTCTGCCCACCAATATTTGGCAATCGTAAATGAAGGATCAGGCTAGCCCAGAGTAGAATCTAGCTTGGCTTTAATATTGGTTAAACTATTACCTTTCAAATGGAAATATTGAATTACACAACGGTGACCAATTTTTTTCCATGTTTACAAATTTACTGAGATCGTTTACTTTTGATGACTCAAAAAGAAATAATAGGCAACGTGGCACCTTGAAACTTAAAACTTATGTTTTTATGGTTGCGTCTTTGCAACAAAATAATTTTTTTTTCCAAACTACTGGCACCATCCATACGTCAGATCGTCCCGTTTTTTGGGACCGCCTTCGTAGCGTAATAATATTTTCTCCTTTTACTGTGTATCCGGTGTCCTAGCAAATAAACGCTTCTGTTTACATAGAACGTCTACGAAAGGAGAGAAAGTAAATAAAATAGGAGATAAAAAATAAATAACATTCATAAAATGTGACAAATAAATATGTCAATAATAATAATGCATTGTGCTTTATTGTTGGCAGCAGCATCACTTCGACCAGTTATGTGACACTGCCACTGCCTGCACATGTGTGGCTCAAAGGTAGATTTGACACTGTGTCATTTCTCTTGGTTTCTAATCAATTTGTGCTCGTCTGCAGGTGTAGTGAAAAGAAACTAATTTGGCAAAGATTCGTTTGTTATCATAGTATCATATCATAGTTAGTTCATCCCTTAACTTTTTTGTTTGATAGTATTTTCATGCAATTTGTAGAGTCTTTCTTTTGGTTTCTCTACCACCATACGGACAAGAAACATAAGTAAATGAGACTCTTATCGAAGTTCCATCAACTAAGTCGTTTCAGTTGTATCCATGTGGTGCTTTTGACCATGCACTTGGTAATTTAATTAAAAAGCAATTAAGTTAGATTGCAAGTTTTGTGTATTTTCGGTTTTCTTTTGGCCTTTGGTTTGATATTCGCAATGTTCTATTGCGTGAAAAGTTTCGACAAAGCAAAAAGATGAAAAAACTGAAATGGGCACATTGGATAAATTAAGGTCAAACTAGTTTTATATCGCCTATCACAAAACTTTGGTTGCGGCTCGGCGTCAATGTAACAATAATGTGAAGTCTTTAATGCTAAAGCGTGCGTATGAGTTTGTTTTTGTTGCACACTAAAGATTTATCACTTACGAGTATACAGCTCATTGTTCCAGGCTTGTTCGCCTGGTCGGTTTATTTACAGGAATGTGGTTCAAATTGCAGTAGCTGATATAGACAAGCATTGTAGCCGTTTGAGTTGTATTTTACGCTATCATCTGAAAGAATAGATATTAAATAGATTTTGTTATGATTTATTTGTGTTGATCATAAATCTAAGATAAAAGTTATTTTTATTAGATGTTCTCAAATTCTGCAGTTTCTAAGATGATCAATTATTCGAGTTTTAACAAAACCTGATAGTAGTTCATCAATTAAAATACAAAGAAGCCATTATCCGACTTAGAAAATTTTATGAAATAACTCGCTCGGAAATACAGGGTGGGCCATAAGGGTGTTGGCGGTTTAAATTTTCAATTTCTCGGTAACGCGCGGCGCGGGGTGGCGGGGGGATATGTTGTTCGCTGCGCCGCTTCCTGGAAATTTAGTCACCATGGAGCCGTACACGAGAGTGCAGCGTGCATTTTGTGTCCGAGCGTATTACGAAAACAATAAATCAGTGATTACTGCACGACGCTTGCATCGGCATGAACACGGTTTACACGATTTAAGTGAAGTTCCAAGCGCCAATGTGATACGAAAATGGATCAGAATGTTCGAAACAACCGGCTCAACAGTACCAATTACGATTCGTGGTCGCCCAGTTTCTGCAAGATCAGCCGACATTGTGGAGCGTGTTCGTGTTTCAGTTCAGCAAAATCCGCAACAGTCAACACGTAAGAGAAGTCAGTCTTTGGATGTCAAAAGAACAACTTTACGACGAATTTTGAAACGTGATTTGCATTTGAATGCTTATAAGATTCAGATAGTCCAAGAATTGAAACGCGATGTTGCCAATAACCGACTTAACTTTGTCAATTTGATGCTAGAGCGGTTCAACAATTTCAACAACGTGATTTTTAGTGATGAGGCCAATTTTCACCTTAATGGCCATGTGAACAAGCAAAATTGTCGGTTCTGGTCCGAGACTAATCCCCGACGCTTGCATGAACGTCCACTTCACAGCCCTAAGCTTGTCGTGTGGGCTGGGATAACGTCAACCGATATTATTGGACCATACTTTTTTGAGGACGAAAGAGGGCATGCGATGACGGTTAGAGCGAACAATTATTGCAACATGCTAGCAGACTTTTTGGTGCCAGCTTTGCAAGAACTTCTAGGCAATACCTCGAGGATGTGGTTTCAGGATGGGGGCCACATGTCATACGGCTAGGGTATCCATAGAGCTGCTGAAAAATGTTTTCCCTGGAAAACTCATTTCGAAAAGGGGGGATATCGAATGGCCCCCACGTAGCCCCGATCTCTCTCCATGCGATTATTTTCTATGGGGCTACCTCAAATCGGTAGTCTACGAGAATAATCCGACATACTTAGAGCAGTTGAAGAGGAACATTATTCAGGAAAGTAACAAAGTACCGAGAACAACTTTTCAACGAGTTTTCCAAAATTTGCGACTTCGGTTCCAAGAGTGTCAAGCAGTCGAGGGAAGCCATTTGGACAGCATTATTTTTAAGTCTTAAAAATTCCCATGCTTCTACTTTTTAAAAATACAAATATATTTTTTTATGTTTCGTAGTTTTTTTTAATTGAATATTTAAACCGCCTACACCCTTATAGCCCACCCTGTATAATTTGCTCTTCTAAACTGTATTCATGGCACATCGCTATTATAAATCCAAGATTTTGGGCGGATCTGTTTTACATACACGGAATATCACTGTAATGGACAGAATAAGTGTGATGATATTTTGGGATGCCAAAGAACCGCAAAAAAAAACTTACAGCAAACTGTGATTATAAAATATCTTTTACACAAAATTTCTATTATTTTGTTTTGCTGGCAAAGTTCTGTCTGTTTGAAATCCGTCCTATAAAAGGAACTGTATGATGAATCTGTTCTATCGACTTAAAATGCTATCCTCGGAGAGCTCTCTTTTAGTTTACAGAATTGTTAGTTTGACAAAAGGACACAGTATTAAGTGCGTACTCATACGCTTGGTGTAATTATTATTAATTTTAATCAAATGAGTTCAAAGTTCATCTGTTTGCATTTTACATTCAGCACCCAGCACATTGGAAATTAATTAAAAATTATCTTGAGGTATAAACATGTTGCGATTAAGAAATTATTTTGTTAACAAAGTGGTATGGCTAAATCTTTTATAACCTTCAAATATGATTTTAATTTTTTATTCGATTGAAGATAGTTTTTCTATTAGCAATTATTTATTGTTGCTAATTAAAATATAATTCAAAAAACATGCAAAATTGATTATATTGACACAGCAGCATTTGCAGACATAGCCAAACTGGTTATGACGGAGCTCCATAATATCCAGATGCTTCACTTTCGCTGGCCACCAAGGTCACCTGACCTGACGGCACCAGACTTTTATTATAGGGTTGTGTCAAGCAAGAGGTGTACAAAGGAATTTGATTGAATTGAAGTAGTCCATTAAGAGATTAATTGAGGCGATCCCGATTTAAACCCTTCAGACAGCAATGAATAAATTTTTGATCACGTATCGCATATGGGTGAATGATCATGGAGGTCATTTACGGTCTATCGTTTGCCAAACTAATTGGTTTAATTTAATAAAATAAAATTTAATTTTCTATAGAAAAAAAAGTTAATTAATTAATAAATGAAATACATTGATTACTAAAAGTTATTTGAATTTTTTATAGTAGTGCGACTGGAGTGCCACCCTGCACATTCAGTTATATTTCTGAATTCAATATCCTTTGTATGCGTGTTCACTTTCTTTAAATTCAATTCAATCAGATTTCTCTAAACTTTATCCGGCATTATAAACTAATACAAAGTACAATGCCAGATTAGGCTAGGTTACTGCATCGTACGAAAGAGCAGTTGCCAGGAAAACATAAATTTGTATTGGCGGTACGACTGCGACGTGGCAAAAATTATGTTGTACAATTGAGTTTTATGAGAGCTACCATGTCCACCAGATGGATATCGCTCAATTGTCATGAAAGATCAGGAAACATGTTTGGTCAAAAGATATTTGTTACTTTAGATACTAAAGATTGTGTTCTAGTCTCGGTTATTTTATCGAAAATAGGAGACATTTAAGAACTCGTGGAAATCAATTTTCGGCAGCTGACTGCCCGCATTGGTATATCTTTTTCGGTGCTTTTTTAAAAGTAAACATTATTTTTACAATAATGTTTTTCAGAAACACAAGAAATATACTATTACGTCTATTTTCATTTGCTATAACGGGTTATCTATTTGGTGGTTTCAAACCCGCAGATCTGGCAACGATGTTAGCTGTTACATACCTGTCATCTGAAGTGTTATTTATTTTATTTTTTTTATTTTTTATTAACATTGTTAAATCGTTACGACAATTTCTGAGAGCCTGATACCTAAATATCTGAAATGAGGAATTTGAAACAATTTTTTTATAGCAATTTTACTTTAGCAGATCTATTTTCTTTTAAGAAAAGAAAAATATATTTCAATACTGCTTCAAGCTACAGAACGAATATATAAAACAAAAGCTTCGCTTCGATGTCCCAAATCGTAGCGATGTTTCAATAGAGAAACTGAATCAGTGTGCGTTTCTGGTACGAGTCGAGGCATGACGTGAATGTTTATGTCGAAAGTGAGTAGATGTATTTTCAAAATAAAATTAGAAGAATGGAACCATAAAATTAGAAGAATGGCCATTCGTGAAGGTCACAGGAGACAGGAGCCGTCACCAGTTTCAGTTCAGTGTTTCAGTTTCTTGTACGCGAACCAAAACTATACACAATTTTGATGCTGATTCCGACAATTGAACCAAAATGTAATAAACTTTTGATGCCTTTTCACACATCTGAAACAAAACTATAGGTTTATTGATTTAGTGGTTTTAAAACCTGGTAAAGCTGTCAGCTGTTATATACCTATCATCTGAAGTGTTATTGATTTAGTGAACGCTTTGCCATCTATGACTCTGGATCGTTTAACAGTCAAAGAATGTTTAAAAATAGTTAAAACTTACTACAAAAGTAGTGATTCAAACGTGGGTACTTTGGGTGCATTACGGGGCGATTATTGTCGTTATATTCGGTATAATCTGCAAGGAATTGATAAGATTCTAAAGACGTTTGAAGAGGCTGGAAGCGTTATAGATGTGATTAGGCCTGTGCATCATCGCAATGTACGCACTGCCGAGAATATCGCTTCTGTTGGTGAAAGTGTGGTAATTGGGCCTACCTACGGCTCACTATGGCGTATTTTTACATTTGGATTTGCATCCACATTAAGTCCAACTCACGCAACGTTTAAAACCATCTGATTATCCACAACGCAAAGCAGCAAAAAATTCTTCAGCGATGAAACTTTTTTTTCACTCGGTGGCGAAGTTTCGCATATGGGGCCCGGAGAGCCCAAAAGTGATGATGGAAAAGCCATTGCATCTGGAAAAAGTGACTACTTGGTGCGCTTCATGATCTGGGGGTGTCATTAGACCGTATTTTTCCGGAAATGGCGCTCCAAAATATGCGAAAAAGTGGTCGAAAACTACTTCAAAAGGATGCACTGCTGCAACCAATCCAGAGGCGGTCATTTAAATGGTATTGTATTTCATACACAACGGCACGATCGAAGCGTTATAATGAAATAAAAGTTTCATCAAAATCATAGTTTTGTTTGTGTTTTATTTAGCTTTACATTTGAAACCGAAAAATGGATAACTCAGTATTTGTTGCAATTGGACGCAATGGCATATGCAACTTTTTAGTCATGACATAGCATTGTGTACGTCAAATTAGCTATGCAGAACAAAGTCATTAGATAAAAGTATATAGATGTGCCACTAATGATCTACCAGTAGCATTGATTTAGCCACTAAGGAATCTGAAAATAGATTTGTCAAGGAATCCAAAATGCGTCATCCTTGTGGGGGATTATTGAGTTGATTACTATTCCTACAAAATATTTAAAAACAGTCTCCATTTGCATGTACACTTCTGTACACTCTCAAGAATTATCATTAACGTGACCATTTTGAAAACAAACAACACTCGGTGTATAACATTTTGTTGACAAAATAAACAACACATTTAATTAATCGTATATCGTCTGAATACATCGTCCTTTTTTTGTTTTTTTTTTCTTTTGTACTCTGTGTTAACAGTTTTTGGTCATAATCGAGTTCAAGATTATATCACAAAGTAAATATTATTATAACTAGAACGTGTTATTCAAAAACGCATGAAATTGATTATTGCATTTAATTTTGTTTTATATAGAAGGAAAATTGTTTTCTTTTTTTGTTGCTATGTGACCACAAATAATGCTCCCAATATGCCCTAAGCTATCATTTATATTGAATTTCTTCAAGGACCTTCTAATGTTGGTAGCTTCGTTCAACCTCTTATTCTATAATTTGTAATAAAACATATACATCTTTCAGATTTGAGAAATAGTTGCATATTCAATTACATCAACTGTAATCTCAAAACGCCACTAGGCGTACAAAAAAACTATATTATTTTAGGATTTTCAGCGACCTTGCGACCCACGAGAAGTTAAATGAATGGATCGAACGAGATGTTATGGCTGACGTCTTTACTAAAAGTGTGAATAAGACAGCCAATATGGGCCACCGTCATTCACGGACAAACACAATTTGCTAACTACCCTTGGGTGAAATATTAAGAGCTACGATAAATTGGTCATTTCATTTAAATTAGAACCTTAGACATTTACATGGATTTAAATACGATACAGTAGAACATGCATTAACTGAAACTTCTGGTAGACTATTGGGAACAATGGAGTCAACTGGAAAATAATCTAAATTAAAGTGTATAAAAATTGCATAGAAATATGTGATGTGAAGTGAGTATTATGGTAGAATAAAGAAATGCATATATTAGGTGCACAACTAAGTTCTCGCTGTGTTCTTTTTCTTGTTTTATAAAAATGCAACGTTATTACGAAAACATGTTTACAAGCGATTTATTGAAAGTATTGCCCATAGCTAGCTCTGGCAAAGCTCGAGTTCCGTCACGGTAAAACTGTTCATCTTTTGAGACTATCCATGAATCTAGCTATTCCTTGATGTCGTCATTTGAGTGGAACTGCTGCTGGTCAGCCAGACCGTGTGCCATTGAACGGAAAAAGTGGTAATCGAACGGTGCAATATCTGGAGAATATGGTGCATGGGGTACAACTTCCCATTTCAGCGTTTCCGGGCAGGTTTTAACTGTCTTGGCCATGTGAGGCCGAGCGTTATCATGCCGAAGAATCGCTTTTCCGTACAATCCACGTATTGTGGGCGTTTCTCGCGCAGAGCTCGGTGCAATCGCATTAATTGAAGTCGATGACGATCCCCAGTGATGGTTTTGCTTTGTTTCAACAGCTCGTAATAAATAACACCGATCTGGTCCCAGCAAATACAGAGCATAACCTTCGCAGCGTGAATATTCGGCCGAAGCGACGACGTGGAAGCATGGTCGGGCCGCTCGCATTAATTTCTTTTCTTGGGATTGCCGTAGTGAATCCATTTTTCATCACCCGTTACGATACGATGAAAAAAACCCTGCCTTTTTTTGTCGCTGACGCTCAACGTCCCTCATAAGGAATTATTCCCAACGCATGCAATCGCTTGGAAATGGCTTGGTAACTATTAATACTGAACCAAACTCTGCCTGCGTTTGACGTGGATCCTCATCAAGCAATGCCGTCAATTCAGAGTCTTCGAAGATTTTTCGTCTTCCTTCGCGGGAACGGTCGTCATCGTCTTTAAAGCGACGGAACCAATCACGGACCAGTTGTTTCTCTTAAAGCAGTATCTCCATAAAAGTTTTGAAGCTCTCGATGAGTTGCAGCTGCCGTTCTCTTCGATTGCAAGAAGAAAATAAATACTTCTTGCATATGACGATTATTTGGCACAAAGTCATAAATATTCACACAACTAAAAAAATATGATGTCAAAAGAAGATCACAATTGTGTCGAGACGGTATGCCTACCAAACGTCTGAGCTTGACTCATGACGTCTAGGTTATGGCAGAATCGACTAGCACTAACAGCTGGCGCCGTCTATAGGCAAACAGCGGGAACTTAATTGCGCACCTAATAATATGTATCATGAACAACTGCATAGTACAATAGTGAATTGAAAAGTTTTTTATCTGCTGTAAATTTGTTTTCTCCACTATTTGTCCAGTTTTTCCAAAAAAAAATACATATAAAGAATATGATAAAGGATAATTCGCATAATATTAGAGTGAACATTAAGCTATTTTGATCTACAGTAAATTCTTGTCTCCACTCTTTGCTCATTTTTTCAAAGCACGTTAATATTTTTAAAATAAATACTTCATATTTCTAAAACCGCAATAATAAATATGATCCTGCTTGATGACCTGCTTTCCCGAATTTTGTGATATCAGGCTCTCAGAAATTTTCGCAGCCGGTTGAAAATGTTTTTTTTTTTTTTGATTTGAAAAGTTAAAATTGCTAATATGACAGTTGTTTATGATTTCGATTCTGGTGTATGCATGAAATTCAAAATTATTTGTAACGAGTTAACCATTTGTCGACTTCAAAAGTACAGTTAAAAACACACAAAAAGCTTTGACCTCGATGTACTTTTAGTTTATTATAATGCCTGGATCTTGCCATTGTGTTAGAAATAAAATGCCATTGAAATGACCGCATCTGGATTGGTTGCAGCAGTACGAGTATATTCTTTTTAGGTAGTTTTAAACAAATTTTTCGCACATTTCGGGCGTTGTCTTGGCGATAACTTGATGAATGTTAATCTAACGTTTGGGGATTATCCGAGTAATCACAGTCTTTGACGCAGCTCCACAAAAAAGGTCTGACGGCGTCAAAACTCATGAGCTTGTTGGCTAATTTATGTCACCAAAACGTGAAATTACGCTTTCTGGAAGTTTCTCATGCAATAAAGAATAAATCAGTCATGTTGTGTGGTTCGTGGCATCGTCTTGTTGAAACCGCATGTCGACCAGCTCATATTCTTCAATTGCAGGCCAAAAAAAAGTCGGCTATTATACGGCCTTAGCGCTCTGAGTTGAAATTCCGATTATCCGCCACACTTTCACTAACAGAAGCGATATTTTCGGCAGAGCATACATTGCGATGATGCACACACAGGCCTGACCACATCTGTAATGCTTCCAGTCCCTTCAAATCTCTTTATAATCTCACCAATTCCTTGCCACCACGACGATTACAATCAGTCCGTAATGAACGAAAAGTGCCCACGTTTGCATCATTTTTTAGTAGGTTTTAACTATTTTTACAATTTTTTCGGTTGTTAAACAATTCATATTTGTAAATGGCAAACCTTTAACTAAATAAATAATACTTCAGATGACACCTAATTAGCAGCTGACAGCTGTGCCAGACCAGTGGTTTTGAAACTACTAAATCGATAACCCCATAGTTTTGTTTTAGATGTGTGAAAAGGGATCAAAATTGTATTACATTTTGGTTCAATTGTCGGAATTAGCTTCAAAATTGTGTACAGTTTTGATTCGCGTACAAGAAACTGAAACAAATGAAGTCAATTTTTTGGTCTGATTTCGTTTTGGTGACGGCTCCTGCCTCTGACTTTCACGAAAGTTCGTAGGGTTCTAATCTTTTAATTTCGTTTTGAAAATACTCGTACAAACATTCACTTTCGAAACAAACATTCACATCTTGCCTCAACTTGTACCAGAAACTCATACAGATTCAGTTTCTCTATTAAAATATTGCTACGGTCATAGTGAAGATTTTGTTTTATATATTTGTTCTGTAACTTGAATCAGTACTAAAATGTGATATACTTGTCTTTTCTTAAAAGAAAATAGATCTACTTAAGTGAAATTTCTATAAAAAGAAATTGTTTCAAATGCTTCATTTCAGAAGTTTAGGTATCAGACTCTCCGAAACCGTCACAACGGTTTAACAATCTTAAATCTCTGTTTTTCAGTTGAAAATTCCCGCACGAAATCCAAACAATGCACTTTATAATATAAACTACATCTAAACCAAGTTTGTTTCTAATTTTGTTACGGATGTTGAATCAGAATCAATTTCATCTATAGTTTTGGTGTAGATGCATGAACCAGGAATAGAGTTTAGTACATTTTTGCTTTGTTTCACCCAAGTAAAAAAACTACTATATATTTTCTGTTACAATTCCGTTTCAGGTGATGTTTTCTGCTGCAACATGTGGCTAAACACGTTATTTAGTTTTGACTTTAAAATGTGGACTGTGGAAAATAATGTTTTGCGTATGCTTTTGAAGTCCCTCCACACCAAGATTATCGCAATAGAGTAGGAATTTCTAACTACTCTATTACGGCATTCTTTTTTGGACGATTTTTCTTTAAATTAAATTAAACCTAATTTAATGCTTCTATTTGAAAAGTAAGAAATAAAATTTTCTAAACGTCTATAATATAAGAATTTGCTTTGCGACCGACCATAATTTTACATTGCATTAATACGAGTGCGGTCCTAAAACTAACCGACCTTACAAAGAAGACAGAACAAAGTTGGGAGACATTCTTCGTATTTTTCAAGAGATATTCAATAGCTTCCATACCCTGTTTATAGTAAGAACGGCCAAACTCCTTAAAATAACCATAAACCGCAGACTTTACCTTTTCATTGTTGGCAAATCTTTTACCACCGGGCCATTTTTTTAAGTTTTGAAACAGAAAATAGTCCGAGGGAGCTAAATCTGGCGAGTAATGTGCAAGGTAAAGCAATTCGACTTTTAATTCATTAATTTTCGGAATAGTGGATGTGTGAACTGGAGCATTGTCTTGATGAAATAACACTTTTATGCCTAATGTGGCCTTTTTTCCATAATTCCATCACCCAAACGCTGTAATAAATTAGCATTATATTCGCCGTTGTTGGTTTTTCCTTTTTGAAGATAACCAATAGAAATAATCCCATTCGCATCCCAAAAAACCGACGCCATGACCTTGCCTGCAGATGGAACCGTCTTTGCCTTCCTTGGGCACGATTCTTCCATTCTAGTGCACTGCTTTGACTGTTCCCTTGTCTCAGATATGAAGTTATGGACCCAGGTCTCATCCATAGTTATACATCGACGCAAAAATTCGGGTTTACTGCGGTGAAACATCGCTAAACGCTCTACTGAAACAACTTCAGGACGCTGTTTTTGCTCTATTGAAAACAACCGTGGCATCTATCTTGAGCACAACTTAGTCATCTTCAAAACTTCGGTCAATATACGATGTATAGCACTTTTTGGAAGGCCTATAATATCGCCCAATATCATTTTATGGATTTTCTTGACCGTCTCTGGCGTGGACACCTCCAGTGGTCGACTACTACGGTGGTTGCCTTGGCAGCCTGTACGGCCTCGTTTAAACTCTGCTACCCAATATTTTACAGTCGTAAACGAAGGAGTAGACTCCCCTAGAGAAGAATTTAGCTCGGCTTTAATAATGGTTGGAGTGAGTTCTTTCAAATGAAAATATTAAACTGGATAATGGTGTCAGATTTTTTCCATGTTTACAAATTCACTGACATCGTCGTTTACTTTTGATGGTTCAAATAAAAATGCTAAATAACGTAGCGTCTTCAAGCTTAAAAGATATATTTTATAATGTTGCCATTTTTCATCAAAATAATTTTGTTCAAACTATTGGCACCATCTATACGTCAAATCGGCTAGTTTTGGGACCGCACTCGTAAACATGTATGTATAGGTACATAATTAATTTCTAGAAATATGTTGTCCGGGCAATGTTATTATAATAACGTCTACAAAGCGTACCGGGTTTCAAATTTGCAAAAACAATACAATTAATTTTGGATAAATAAGTGGTCCGCTATAGAGAAACCCCACTGTTTATGAAAATGTAGAACTTGTTAGCTTTCTTCTAGAACTTACGCAAATATTGTTCTTACATTATACAAACCTAATATGCATATATATGTACATATTTAAAATTAAGTAAAGTATACAAACATACGTACACATAGATATACAAAGATACACACCTCTTATGTATGCAGATGTAAATGTTTTTTGTTTTATACACAAGCTTGTTAGATATTTTCGTATTTCCGTATAATCTTTACATAGTAATCAACAGCTCAAAGTTCTTTTTTTTACAGCAGAAATTCCTTAAACGTTTATGGCGTATTAGTCTAATAATACAAAAATAGCTCCATGTTTTTCTTTTTTTTCGTTTTGTTTTTTTCGTTGGCTACTGTGTACGCTTTTTGTGGAATTTAAGACCAGCTAGTCACCCACACATTAATAAACATACGTATATTCCTTACAGGCAGAGGTAGGTCCTTCGCCCTACACTTGGATGTAAAGATATGTATGTATAAAAAACGTTCGCCTCTTTGAACGTTTACGTTAATAAAACCCAATAAACATTCAACATCGCTGTTGTTAGGAATTAGTTGTACATTATTTAAATTATTTCAAAATGTCATTTAAATTTTTGTGAGGACTCTACAAGTACTATCATGTGCGTAACAATAATAAATATACAAAATTCACAGTATATCATTCGTCACGCATAATTGTTATTAATGTGTTAAACCGAGAAACAAATTGACATTCTAAGCTTGGCACTGAATAGCATTACGCTTTATTAAGTTAATTAAGAACATCTTAAATTCTTATTTTCTGAGTGTCGACATATCATACAGCAATACAAGAAACAAGAGCTGATTTACAAGTAATACAAGCCATTATCATCAATAAAATCCTTTATTTTTTACCTTTTTTCTCTTTCAATACTAATTTGCTTTTTGTTACAATATTTTCTTATAATTTCAGAGAAATTTTAAAGAACGTTAAAATACTGTAGTAAATGGATATTCATAAAAAAGTGAAATATGCATGTACTCACCTAATGGTAAGTTCTTATTAAATCTTATTAAATTTATTTTACAATACATATCCCGGCATTTCCCGAAAATCGCGGGTAATTAGCTTAGTCTTATATCTGTTTTACCGGGCATTTTTTTCCTAAAATCACGGAAAATTTTGAAAAATTGGGAAAAAACAATGATTTTTAACGATAGCCTAATTTCAAATATCAAAACTTATATTCAACATGTACATAAATTTTCAAGTGAACTGACTTAAATATGCGTTTACCCAGTGTCCTTTTGTTTTGCAGCGTGAGAGACGCCAGGAAGGGGGCATGGTAAATTATTAGGTTCTTATCGAAAAATACTTTGAATTAAAACACCCAGAAAGTTAAGCAAGATTTCATTTTTCTGAAGTCCTCCCCATAGAAGTTATAGGTTAGTGTGGCAGTCTGAATAGACAGACTGACTTAGACTGTATAGTCCATTGTGATACCACGGAAACTAGAGATATGGATGTTGCTAGTTTCCCCCGTTAAACCATCTTGAGCGTCTCAAGAAGCTCTTAAGTATGTCAATACCTATATCGTCCAGATCTCCTAGATCCCTAAAGAAATAATAGCTTAGCATTGATCCCCGCCTGTTCGCCAGGGCGTGACAATTGCAGAAGACGTGTTCTATGGGTTCCTACTCCTCCATCCATCCCTACAGCTCCTGCAGAGGCCACTAGTCGCAACCTTCAATTTCACTGCATGTCTTCCCATCAGATAGCTTCCCATCATAACGGATAAAAGCAATGAGACGTCGTGTCTTGATAGCGACAGCAGTGTGTATAAAAGCTTCAGATCTAGTCGAGGCCAAATCCGACCGTATTGATTACAGCCTCGGACCGACGACGCCCACCTATCGTTTGTCGCTAAATATGATCTATCTCGCAGTAGGTGCTTGCAAGTGGCTAGAGGCATGTCCACGGACTCCAACTCGGCTAGAGTCTGTAAGGTTGTTCCTAGTCCAGTTGCCAGTTCGTCTGCTCTGCAGTTTCCTGGTATGTCGCTGTGTTCTGGCACCTACATAAGGTGAATGTTGAAATGCTGAGCCATCTCATTAAGAGATCTGCGGCATTTTAGGGATAATGTTGAGTTCAGGAAGGCAGAATCCAGGGATTTCATGGCACCTGGATTGTCAGAGAACATGTTCATCTTCATCGTAGTGGGGGCGTTATACCTCAGCTATTCTTCCAATTATAAATAGATTACTGATTGTAACAGCAATCGGATAAATTACATATATAAGGTGCTCTAAGGAGGCGAGGCAATGCATTTAATTTCCATTCTTAGGACTAAGTATGCTAAATGACTGATGCATAATAAATAACATTGAATTTACGGTAATTGAATGAAAGATGAGATGTAGGAATATGTGGGCTAAATTAGGTAATTTGTATGGTGGTTGTCACAGGGGTTGTTGTTCTCCGATCGGTTTCATTCGTATCAATTTCTATCATTCAAAATGTTATAATGCTAAATGCGTTATTATCTACTAATTAGGAATTATGTCGTAAAAGTTGATTTCGATAGATTGATCGATTTGTGTGGGAGCTAATAGAATGCGTGCGGCAATGCGCCGCATTTTTATCTCAGAACTTAACTCAAATTTGACTGAATTCAGAACAACGGCTTGAAAGCTTAGAATTCAAAGGGGGTCCCAAAACTAAAAAGAAGTGACGTATAGGTGCTGTCAGTAGTTTAGAACAAATTATTTTGGTGAAACGTAGCAACCTTATAAAACATAAGTTTTTAGTTTTAAGGCGCCGCGTTGTTTACTATTTTTTTTTTTTCTTTTTGTTTTTTTTTTTTTTTTTTTTGAGCCAACAAAAGTAAACGATCTCAGTGAATTTGTAAACATTGAACACCGTTATGTAATTCAATATTTCCATTTGAAAGGTCTCACAGCCCAACCAATATCAAAGCCGAGCTAGATTCTGCTCTGGAGGAGTTTGCTCTTTCGTTTACGACTGTAAAACATTAGGTAGCAGAGTCTAAACGAGGCCGTACCAGCTGCCAAGATGAACTTTGCAGTGGTCGGCCAATTGAGGTGTCCACGCCAGATACAGTTAAGCAAATCCACAAGATGGTATTGGATGATCGTCGTCTGAAGGTGCGTGAGCTAGCAGAAATGATATGCATTTCAAAAAGTGCAATACATCCGGTATTGGCCGAAAATTTGAAGATGAGAAGGCTGTGAGCAAGATGGGTGCCGCGCTTGCTTTCTACAGAGCAAAAGCTGCGTCCTGAAAATGTTTCAGTAGAGTGTTTGAATCGTCAGCGCAATAAACCGAATTTTTGCGTCGATTTATAACTATGCATGAGACATGGGACCACCATTTCACACCTGAGGCAAAGGAACAGTGGATTGGAATGGAGGAATTATGTCCAAAGAAGGCGAAGACGGTTCTGTGTACGGGCAAGGTCACGTTGTCTGTTTTTTTTTTTTTTTTGTTTTTGGATGCGCAAGGGAGTTTTGTTGATTATCTTTAGAAGAGAAAAACCATCAATGGCAAATATTATGCAGCGTTTATTGCAGCGTTTAATTGATGAAATTATGGAAAAATGCCGGATTTGGCGAAAAATTAAGTCTAATCTCATGAAAGCAATGTTAATTAGTGAATTTAAGTTCGAATAGCTTCATCACGCACCGGATTCGACAGATTTATCTTCCTCGGACTATTTGCTATTTCAAAACTTGAAAAAATTGCACGGTGGTAAAAGCTTTGCCAACAATGAAAAGGTGAAGTCTGCAGTCGATGGCTAATTCGATAGTTCTTGCAACAAACAGGGTATAGAACCTATTGAATATCACTGGAAAATGTTTACCGAGCTAACTTAAGATTATGCTGAAAAATAGGCAGAATGTTTCCCAACTTTTTTGTGTCTTCTTTGTTAGGTCGGCTAGTTTTGGGACCGCCCTCGCACATGGGTTAAATAGATCATTCGTGTGGGAGGTACAAGTAGATATGTTATTACTTGGTCGATTTTTTCACAGTTTTATCGAGAATTATAAAACAATACAATGCAGCCTTCTAAATAGAAATAATAAAGAATGATTGGATTTCCAATTTGTACCAGATGGGTTTGCCTCCTTTTTCACTCTGAGATCATATTTTGGAAAATGATCAATGTGTCTCAAACTATGGAAGGTATCAGAAAAGGAGTTAATAATCAGTCGACTGTCTCAAATTCTGTACAGCATGAACGAAAATGTACATTATTCCAGTCCGCGAATGAGGAGTTACAGGCAAAAAGTTTAATTTCGAAAAATCAGTGAGGAGGTATTAGAAATGAAACCCATTATAGTCCATTCACAATCTCCAGCCACTATATGGAAAACATTTGGCTGTATAAAATTTTAATAAGTTTTATAAAGATTTACGGGCTTTATCGAGTCCAACAACCAGACAGCCAGCCAGATGGACGGATCGATTTAGAGGAACATTTGGTCAAAAGATACTTATTTTTTTCAATATTTCCTTCTTTCTCGGTGAATGTACAAAAACGGTTATGTCAAGTAACATAATTGTAGCGGAAGGGACACGGTTAATCCGTGGATTTTTTCACATTCTGCCAAGCAGTGTTAAACCAATCAATGAAAAAAAAATTATATTACTACTGTAAACGAATGAGGAGAGTTAGGAGGAAAAATTTGAACTCAAAAAGATAGGTCAATTTGCTTGGAAAGTACCTGAAGAGTTCGGTCGATATAACCCTTTTACAATTTCCAGCTTTTATGTGGCAAAATATCAAGCCGTGCAAAGTTTTAAGCAGACAGACGGACATCACTCAATCGATTTAAAAAGTCATGAAGCAAATTTGATCAAAAGATGATGCTGCATACTTTAAATACTTCTTTCTATGTGTTATATTTTGTTTTGTTATAAAAGCCACACTTATAAACATTTGTTTATATTTGATTGGCAAAATATAAACCAAAACATAACCCACCCCACTAGCATTACAAAGTTTGCTGGGATATCGGTTATGTTTAGGTGTTGACGTTGGTGTTTGCGGCTTGTGTGACAAGTTGTTAGAAAAAATAAAACAACAACAGTAAAAGCAGAAATTAAGTTATGAACATAAAAAGCGTAACCACGTAAAACCTTAAAAATGACACTTACATTAAATTGAGTGTGTGTTTATGTCACAAACATTTTTTTAACAAGATATTACACACATTTGGTCTGCTTAGTGCCGAAAACAATCATAATGAAATATACGAGTAATTGGAATATCTGCAAAGAGTCAATATTCAAACGAAAAAAATAACGACTTGGATATATATTGGGCTGGAGTCGAAGTTGTCGAAATATCAAAAAGAAAGAAATGGAGGATTTGGAATAGAGGACATAGTCTTCGTCCACTGTAAGGAATAAGTAGAGTGGTTTTCCTTCATTTCAGTATGCGAAACAAAGCGTAATAAATTCTAAACAAGGCAAATAAGCTCTAATGTGTGGTTATAAAAATATGTATCGTTTACACATATGAAACACATATGTAAAGGGTGACGCATAAGTAACGTTAACGGCAACTATATTGAATGTCTTCTTGTGCATTATTTGGTTTTAACTCGTGAACCAATCGCAGCTTATATGGAAAAAGATGTAACATATGTAAAATTCTTTGCAAAGACCGCCTAGACATCTCTAACTGCTGAAAACGTCGCCTGGTGGAAGTTTCAGGGTTTTTCTCAATACTTGCTTGCTCTCGAGCAATGGTCACTTCATTTCGAACTGCACGAGGTCTTCCAGCACGCAGAAGGTTACAGACAGCCCTTTGTTGCCCAAAACGCTGAAGAAATCGGTAAATTATTGGAGCGCTGGGAGCATTTCGAACATGTACAGAAATTTCGATATGATCTGAACAACCGAATGCGGACTTTTAAAGTAAAATTGAACAACTTTGGTTCTTTGTTCTGTGCTGAGCCTTTCCATCATAAATTTCCTAAGTATTCTGTAAAGAGACGAAAAAAAGACTTAAACAACAAATGTATCTTAGCGTTACTTATGTGCCACCCTATATTAAGTGCACAACTAAGCTCCTGCTGTTTTTGTTTTTATAAAAATGCAACTTTATTATGAAAAAATTTTTACAAATGATTCATTAAAAGTATTGCCCGTCGCTAGCTACTACTTTTCCCCATCTTTCTGGCAAAGCTCGAATTCCGTCACGGTAAAACTGTTCATCTTTTGAGACTATCCACGAATCTACCCATTCCTTGATATCGTCACATAAATGGAACTACTGATCAGCCAGACCGTGTGCCATCGAATGGATCAAGTGACAATCTCACGGCGGAATATCTGGAGAATAAGGCGGTTGGAGTAAGACTTCCCATTTCATCGTTTCCAGGTAGGTTTTAACGGGCTTGGCCACATAAGGCCCAGCGTTCTCATGCTGAAAAATCACTGTTCCGTGCCTCTCCACGTATTGTGGGCGTTTCTCGGGCAGAGCTCAGTTCAATCGGATTAATTGAAATCGATACCAATCTGCAGTGATGGTTTCGCTGGTGATGATTCGCAGTGATGGTTTCGCAGCGTGAATATTCAGCCGAGGCGATGCCATAGAAGCATGACCGGGCAGCCGCCATAACTTTCTTTTCTTTGTATAGCTGTAATGAATTCATTTTTCACAACCCATTACAATACGATGAAGATAACCCTTCCTTTTTTTGTCACTGAAAAAGTTGTTCATAGGCGAAAAAAACAACGCTCAACGTCCCTTGGCTTCAACTCATAAGGAACCCAAGTTTCCTGCTTTTGAATCATTCGCAACGCATGCAATCGCTTGAAAATGGCTTGGCGGGTAACTCCCAATACTGAAGCAAGTTCTACCTGCGTTTGACACAAATCCGTATCAATCAATGCCGTCAATTCAGTATTTTCGAAAATTTTTGGTTTTCCTTCACGTGAAAGGTCGTCAACAACAATATCACCGTCTTTAAAGCGACGGAACCAGCTAGCAGGAAGATATGAAGTTAAAAACAAATAGGTTAAAACGGTCATTTGTATGGAAGGTACTAGAAGGGTTTAATTAATTTGTAAATTTTTATCAGAACTTACAAAGAATTGTAGTCAATAAATATATGAAACAAGGGTGACCTGGGTTACTGCAGCCCTTCCCATTTACGATGACAGAGTAAAGATAGAATTTCATGTAATCAGCCAGAAGGGGAGTGATAATACTGCCAATTTTTATTGTGAGACCTTACCTAGCTAAACGTTCATCGTACACGAAATTTGCTCTAAATTTAGCGTAACCGTATAAGAGATATGTATACAAGAATATGTGGGCTAAATTGGCCATTCGCCACAATGGATGTGTCTAGCCGATTGATTTCTTTAAATTCTACGAAGCATTCATTATACACAGGTGCAATGGACAAAAATTTAAATTACTCCAGTTTACAAGTTTGGAGGATTATCGAGGAAAAACTGAATTTCTGAAATTCGGCCAATTCGTATGAGAGGTGCCAGAAGACGTGGATCGATATGTAAAATTTATAGTTCCCGACATCGATCTAACAAAATATAAGGCTGGGGTTTGGCAACTTTAGTTGCGATTTGTTGCCTCTTTATTGTTCACCAGCCTGTCAGCCATCCAGACAATCGTTCAGACGATTTAAAGAGTCATGAGTCATCAGTTCGTCAAAACGTATAATCATTCCTTCGGGTGAAGGTGTAAAAACTGATCTAGAAATGACTTTACTGGACGGGATTAATCATCTGATTGCTGAGGGAAAGGAATAGCATGCATTACCATACAATTGGTCATAACATGATCTTATTGTGCCTGTTCGTCTTCTCTTAAATCCAAATTTGTGTCTGCATCCTTGACTAATTTAATATATCAATATAATATCAAGAGGTATTTACATGAAAAGTGAAATAAAGTAGATGCAGTTATAAAAACTTGGCACGGTGTGATAGCCATTGTTCAAAGGTCCGTTTTCGAAACTGAGCAACTGGAATTAGGTATCGTAGAAAATGTTGCATATAAATATTGTATCTTTTCCGTACCAATTCATTTCATCATTCTCCATTCATATTTCAGACTATATGGCTTAGTAACCCAACACTTCGCAATTTGTCTCTGTTATATTTGCCCATATTGACACCATTCAATCTAGGCGGTGAAAATCATATAAAAAAATATTCACAAATTAAGTTACCACTACCACCACCATTAATACCACTTTAATCTAAGGTTTAGCATAATCTAATGTTAATTCGCAACGTTGTCTGGTCACAAAATTTGTTTCTCATCCCAACCACGTTTATAATATTTGCATAAAGTTTATAAATGTGCAAGAATTACGTTCACCTAAATATGCTTGCAAAATTATCTTGAACAATACATTGTTTGAGTCTCCTTTTCTTTGGAGTGCAATTTATTTTGGTCCATTGATACCATTGTATTATCCTAATGAAAAACCATTATATGTTGCATTTCTCTCCTCTATTCACACCCTGGCAATAATTTGCCTTTGGTATAAGAAAATAATAGAGATTCTACTGAAGTGCCATAGAGGAAAGAACAAAAGATTTCCCATGTTTGAGGGTGGGGTAACAAAAGCGGCACAGAGTATTTCATGTTAAAGTCTATAAACGACAATAATACAACAGAATTTGAACAACACTTTTGCATATTTATTCTCAAAATTTGGGATATTAAGAACGACTGATATCTTATGTAAAATGAGTTAAATTAAGAAGTTTCAGCTTCAAATATGTTCAAGCTTTTTAAAACATTTCACTAAAATAAACGATAAAACTCTTCTCAAATTAATTCATTATTGAAATTCATAATTTTTACTTACTTTAACTACTTAAACGTTAGGGTTAAATTGAAGAAGGTATGCCAAAAATTTAAAACTAAAGTGATTAGTTTGGTTGTCAGATTTTTTTTCTTGTGGCATTAAATTGAAGAAAGTTTGCCAAAGATTAAAACCTAAGATAATTAGTTTGATTTTCAGAAACTTTATGTTTTTTGTTTCTTGTGGCATTGAAATTCACAATTTCGAATAAACCCTTTTATAAAGTCGAATAACTGGATTTTATACGTTCTAAGAAGGCGTTTGAATAGAGCAATAAATCAAAGTAGCCATGTGGTAGATATCGGCTTAAGGTTCGTATAATCCGGTGATCCGTATTCATGTACTAACACAGTACTGCAAGGTTGTTTAAATATCTGCAATTCCTTGCGTATATTTGCTTTTCCCCAGAAGAGTAAACATCAATTAGGAATCAATAAAAACATACAAGAATAAACAAACAGCCACTTGTCAGTACAAGGTATGACAGAGGAAACTTCAAAACTGCAAATGATGTAGTAATTGAATGGTTGGTATAAAGCAGAATAAAGGCGAGACTTTGGAATTACGAAATACGAAGTTTGCAAATTAGTGGTGAAAGTTCAGCAGTATTCACGAAACTTTCAAAAACAGCACTATCGATGCACCAAAATATTCGATACCTCTATTAGAAATACTGAACATGTGTGACGAATTCAGAGAGGATGACGATGTCGCTTTTGCAAAATTTCAATAGTCCAAACTTTTTAATTGAAATGAAAACCTGTATAGAGAACGCCAACGGTGTTACTTTGTATGTGGACATCATTGCGATATACAAAAAATTATATATATAGTATACAGGGTTATCCATTTTTCGGCTTCAAAAGTAAAGTTAAATAAACCACACATAAATCTATGATTTCGATGAAACTTGTATTTTATTATGATGCTTGGATCTTGCCATTATATACGAAATACTCGTGCATTGTCATTCAAATGATCGCCTCTGGATTGGTATCGGCGATAAATGGGCGAATGTTGGTTTTCAAATGCTCCAACGTTTGAAGATTACCGCGTTTATACGGTCTTTAACGTATCCTTGTTGAAATACATATCGTTCAGTTTATAATCTTCAATTGCAGGCCAAAAGTAGTCGGTTACCATACGGCCACAGCGCTCTTAAATGACGGAGGACCAATGACACCTCCAGACCATAATGCACACCAAATAGACACTTTTTTCCGAATGCAATGGCTTTTCCACAATCACTTCTGGTTCATCCCAGCCCCAGAAAACACAACTTTATTTAACTAAGGTGGGCTAAGAAGTAGGTTAAAAACAAAATGTGATCGGCATTGTAAGCCAGAGTTGTGGAGCAATTGTCACTGCTAGAATGCGGAAGAAAGCTTTTAGCAATAGATATTATACTCGTAAGATGGCCACAAGAGATATTACAAGACGGCGACAAGAGGTATTTCGTACAAGAGAGTGACAAGAGATATTACAAATCGACGGGGGTACAATAAAGATTCTGGTTAAACTCTGACTTGTTAGATCCGACTTAAACAGCACCCGTACATCGAACTTTGTATTTTTTTGTAGCCAGCCTTATTCAAATGGCTCCAAAGGGTTTATTATGCGCTTACATTACGGTTAAGCCTTATGATTACTGTATCGACAATTGATCTCACATAGCGGGGTGTATCTTTGACATCAATATCAATAAAATGGAATAGACGAATCCAATATTGCTCATAATCGGATTTTACAGTTTCAAAACCTACCTACCCACCTAGAAACTATTAACATTTTTAACGGCTTGGCTTGCATTTCCGCCTTTATCTAAATATAAAATAAATATAAATATAAAACTGTAAAACCTAGCGTATAATCTCTTTTGTGGTATCCATTTTTGACATTCTCTTAAACAATACTAAGACAAGCTATCACAAAACTGTCTGAGTGGTTTTTTAACTGCGAAATCGTATCTTTTCAACGCCATCTAACGTAACCCAATCACACTCATGGGTTGCTGAGGCCATCTATTGCATAAATAATGAAATATTTTTTCCTATACCCCATACATGTGTGACATGCTACTTTCTTCTATTCTGTACGTGTTTAAAAATATAAATATTTTTCATGTCATAGCAACTACCTAATTGCTGTATCAAATCTAGCAAAGCTATCGGCCACAACCTTTACAAAAAATGCATAATTTTTACACAAATAATACTGGCACAATTATAACCCTTATAAACATAACAATTAAAGTGCAACAATTAAGTTGGATTAACAATTACACAGCTTTGTGATACATCTGTTGCATTATCCTATACTTATTTAACATCGGCTCGGAAATGGATATGTGTGTAAATGCAAACAGGCATCAAAGAGAAAATACAACTTTACACTCAACGACTTTCGTGCAATCGTTTGATTGTCAGTTGGTTATGGGTCAAAAGAATATTTCACAAAAGACTCTTTTTGTTTGAACATCGACTCAGTAGGTCAACTCAAGTTCATTTGTTTGTAAAACCTCCAATCTATTAGTATTACTCTCTAAGTAATTCATCCGAATAGGCCAAATTAGGGTTATGTTCGGAATAGGCTTCTTGGCAGTTTTATTCAGTAATATATTGATTTTTGCACTGTGGTTCACTTTGTGTCTCGCTAATGTGGCCTTCAAGTCTTTCTGTTTGGTATCTTCTTCTTCATAAGTATTATAAATATCCCCAGCAATTTGAAACAAATTTCGCTTAGAAGGTTGCAAATTCGTATTCTTCACTCTTTTTTCCATAAACACGCTCTGTATTAGGCCGTCACTTCAAATAGAGCATTTTTTCGTATGTTTTTCGCATACGTGCCAAATGTTAATTAACGATTTGATGAAACAATTGTTAAAAAAAACCGCTGAAATTAATCACTTATCCACAGACGGGGATTCAGCTCTAATATTGGAAATTTTTTCCTGATAGATCTATTGGGCCTCCTTCAGTACCTGCTATAAACAGCATTGTGGTAGATGTACCGACGTATACGTACCGACGCGTCATCTTCTCATAAGTAATTAGAACGCCCAAATACCAATAGACGGCTGTATCCGAGATTGACTACCTGATCACTGCAGTGTTTATCAGGCCGGAATTTTGGCCATTAACGAAGTGACAGAATGGCTGACATATAAAGTCCTCACCACGTTGGGGACAGTCAAGTCTTTCTGAACTCAACACCTGCTCTAAAATGCCGCAGATCTCTTAACGAGATGGCTCAGAATTTCAACATTCACCTTATGTGGGTGCTCCAGACCACAAGGAAGAGAAGGAAGGAAAGGAAGGGAATTGCAGAGCGGACGACCTGGCAAGGCTAGGGACAACCTTATAGACTCCAGCTGAGTTGGAGTCCATGGGCATGCCTCTAGCCACTTGCAAGCTCCTACTGCTAGATAAAGCATATTTAGCAGCAAATGGTAGGTGGGAGTCTGTCCGAGGCTGTAATCAATCCAGACAGATGTGGCCTCGCCTAGATCTGAAGCGTTCACGCACACTGCTGTCGCTATCAAGACCTAATTTTTTATTCCTCGTATCCGTCATGACACTGTCTGATTTGAAGACATGCAGTGAGATTGAAGGTTGCGATTAGTAACTTCTGCAGGAACTGTAGGGATGAAGCGGAGGAGGAGTCCATAGAACACCTCCCTTGGAATTGCTTCGCCCTGGTGAACAGGTGGAGATTTACACTGGGCTCTTATTTTTTTAGAGAATCTAGGAAATCTAGACGATATAGGTATTATCCGACTTAATAGCTTCTTGAGGCTCTCAGGGTGGTTCTACGGGGGAAATTAGGGACATCCATATCTGTAGTTTGCGTGGTATCACAGTGAACTATACAGTCTAAGTGAGTCTGTCTATTCACACACTGCCACACTGACCTAACCTAACCTATGTGAGATTTAACCTTCAATCATGCGAATCATAGTCGCATATACTACTATTTACCGCGAGACGGTCGGTCACGCCAAGGGACCTATAGCTGACATAAGAGGTTGATTTGTCAAATATACAAGAAGTCGACTTTTTGATTTTACCAAATATATGAAAGGCCATGTCTTCAACTTTTTTTTTATGAGAAGCCGAATTTCCAATATTTTTAATTGTATAAAAGTCGACCTTTCAGACCTTTTCTTCAAGCCCGTTTGTTTGTCCAAGTTTTTCACTTCTCAGCTGATTTCATCAAGTTATGATTTTGCCACTCTATGAATGTGGCACTTCTTAGCGCAAACCTTTAGCTTCCTAACTCAATCAGTTCGGCCTTTACCCCATTTACAATGGCCTGTTAGTGTCTGGCAAAATGTTAGGCTGTGCCAAGTTTTCAGAAGTTTCATGAAGATTTACAACAGTTATCAATTCTACAAGTCAGTCAGACAGATGGACATCATTCAATCGATTTATAAAGTCGTGAATCGTATGTGGTTAACAGATATTTCGTACTGTAAACGCTGCCTTTTGATTCTAGTGTACAGTGCCTGTATGGAAAAATCTCTTCGCACTAAATTCATGGCATAGTCAACGTCCTACCTAATAGATTGATTCTTTCCCGCTTTTATCAACTACCATAAATTGTTTTTAGTTGGCAAACAAATGGAGAGAATGATAGAAAATTTTGATAAATTATCAATTTTTCATAGGTGTGTTTGATCCTTGTACGGGTACGTTTAGTTTACTGCAGTTTATGGCACTTGCAACAGCAGCCGTTTAATGAGTCGCTTATTATCTCAGAAATGGATATGTCAAACCCGATCTCCACTCATGTAAAAATCATCCAATTAAAATATGTAATTTTGGTCTGGTTTCAGTCCTTAACAAAGGAATATATTTTATTTTTGCTGGATCGATTTCACTCTATTTCGAACTTAATTTGCTCATAACTATAAGATACTTTCTTTCTAATTTTTAGCCCACTAGTTGGCCATTCATGTGACCAACCGTGGCGAAATGGTTAGTAAGTATCTTTCGCATGATCCTGGGTTCAATCTCGCATACAGCCATCTATCATTATTTGAGCAACGGTTACCTCGATGTATTTGACGAACACTTCAAGTATTCGAGTAATCGCTAAATCTTCAAATGCTTTTAAAACTATGACATTCGGAATCGTCGTTAAACTGTATGCTCTGTTGAGTGATTCTAAAAATAGAATTTATGTAAGCTCACTAAATTTGAGAAGCTCTCCCATAAACAAATTCGCTTACAGCCCATGAATGAAAGGCTGTAAGCGAATTTGTTTAGTAAAGAAGTCATTTCATGAGTGTAAAAAGAAAAGGAAGTGGCATCAACATTTTGGTCCTAATTGTTTTAGCCTGGACAAAAGTTCCGAGGTCACGAGGAGTATACAATGGAAAACATATGTACAATGTTGATATTTTGTAAACACGCAATTTTTTTATGAAGTAAATAAAAAATTGGTAGAAATTTCTCATTCTCTTTAAAAGATTTCGAAGTTTTTATTTTACATTTTGCGAATTTTTCTATTAATAATATTTTCAGTTTGTAATGCATTTTCGTGAAAAAAACCAAACAGTTTTTAGTGCAAATATTTTTTTTAAAGCAGTTATTTCGGACAAATTTATCTGGACAAAACATTCCTCAGAAAATAAAATAGAATTTGTTTTACATTTGCAAGACAATGATCCATTTCAGTAAAATCATAGCAAATTATAAGTATATAATATTTATTGCAGATCGTTGTACGAGGATATGATCTGATATTACATAAATCGAAAGCATGCTTTGATGATCATTGCCTTTGGCGGTAACATTTTTGAAAATAATTTTTAACCTTTATTTATAATAGATTTCTGGAATTTTGCAAATTGCAAGTCAACAAAAGGAAAAAATATTGTCAAAAATTTATTTCACAAAAAAAAAAAAAAAAAAAAAATTCGGACTTCCCATCATCAATGCACAGAAAAGTTTCTTACTTTTCGCGTTACCACCTCTTTTTAAGGTATCTCTCAAATTGGCAATCCCCCCATGAAATCTACAAACGCAAAAATAGATGTGAATTGACACAAAAAGTCGACTTTTCAGTTTTTTTCAAATATGTTGATATCAAGTATCAAATAAGTCGATGTGTAATGTTGAGCTCAGGCTCCATCAAATCGAGAAAATGGAGAAAGGAAGAACTTACATACGTTCTTTTTGGGGAATATGAAATCCAGGTCTGCAATTCCAACACTGTCCGATACCTACGAGAAAAATCGAATGAAATTGATGAAACTTTGATTATTGTTACTTACATTATAAAGTTGGGATTCTATTTGAAGATTTCAAGGGCGGCTGTTGAAGTGCTTTTGGTGACGTTCGAAATCGTCGTTAAACAATAGATGCCATTGAGTGGTTTTAAATATAGAATTCGTGTAAATTTAGTGAAGCTCACCCAAAAGGGAGAGGGAGACGGAGGGAAGTACTTGTTTAAATCGCTGCAAATTTCTTATACGATCAACTTTATTTATATTTTATGGAGAGGGTCTCGCATGAGACTTTCTAGATGTTACGAAAGACAAAGATAAACCTATTTTATACCCCTCATCCGTTGGTAAAGAATACATAAATGAACCTTCCTACTGTTTGTCCATATAAATGTGTAAATTCGCACGAGTGTATGCCAATGGTAGACTTTGCATGTATCTGTTGTCTGTTTAACTTTACACACAAGATGATTAAATTGATGTTGTATCTCTCAAGTGTTGAACAGAAATAAAAATTCATTTCCAACTACTTGTGCAACTTCAATGACATCACACATACTGTACCAACGACTACACGATACGTAGCAGATATTGTGGCCATATATGATGCACTTAAAGCACTGCATCGAGTGGTCCATGCTTGGCTATAGCGATATTTTCAAGTGTCCTTTTGACCACCAAAAAAAAAAAAAAACTCCTGCAGACACCAACAAATTGAATACATTTCGTCTTTATGCACATCACAAAAGTATTTGGTAATTAATTCAGTATCAATCTTGTGCTCTTTAAATATCGAAAAAAAATCAATGTAGAATGTAAACATTTCCAACAACATTGCTTTTATTGTTGCCCAAAGTCTGTAGAAATTGAATTTTACACATTAAATAAAATTAAATAGAGACATGTGTACTCTGTATTTGATGTTGTGTTGTATTAATAAGGGCACGAAGGACCCCTACTGGTGTCCGTTGTCATTTCAGTCTTATGAATTTTGCTCAAAAATTTGCGTAAATCAGGTGCAGCTGATGCTTCATATTAACCGGAATTTCACTTTTATATACTCTATATTTGGGGATTTTGACTGAGAAACTTTATTTAGACATAAATACCTTCACCTTGTAATGTAAGATTATGCTGCTGAAGTTTTGATAATATTTCCAGCGGGATTTAAAAGAATATATCGCTGGCCTAAGTTTAGTATACGTATATCACACCTAACCGTTTGTAAAAAAAACGCCATTTTGATGACAAAATATCAAATTTTAGCAATAGCAATGAAAAACAATCGAGATAATTATTAAAAATAAACAGCTTTGTCTTTCCTGAAGAACAAAAGAAAACAATTTACTATGGATATCGGAGGCGAAATCACTAGGAATGAATATTATAACATTTCAGCAAAAAAAATACATCATCGGAAGCTGAAATTCACCTCACTTTTTAAAGCAAAATGATGAAAATTTGCGTAATTACCAATGAATTAAATATGGGCTTGTCATAGGAAGGAAGCGGTTTCTTATGCTGTACCTTCTTCACATTTTCATGAGAGTTATTATAGCAATGAAAAAACGATCATTTTGGTGTAATATTTCATTTGACCAAAGAAATTTAGTTTTTAGAGCATAGTTTTCACACCGAATTTAGACCGTAAAACAATGTTGCTATCAAATGTGATTATGTGGCAATCGAATTCACAGAAATTAACAGCATTTAAATGCAATTCAATTTAATAAGAACTACCAAGTTTGTTTAGATTTGGAAGCGGTATAAAAAAGCTTTTTTGGAAATGATAAATATGTATATATTGCGCTAATGGAAGTGATGAAAGTGTTATTCTTTTTGAAAGACCTCCAGTTTTTTTTTTTTTTTTTTGCTTTGATCGTATACAATAATTGTGTGAATTTGTCCAAAATATATATTTTTTTGAGGTCTGCATGCACATGTGAATATTTTCCAACAATGATGTGTCCCAAATGAATCACATTTTTTGGCGCTTTCAACTTTTTAGGGGAAAAGCGAGCCTGAAATCTTATCCAGGGTGGAATATATGGGTACAATGGCAGGGCAGAAATCTCTAAATTAGATTTATCCGATTTCTAATAGCAACTGTTAGTTGGCGTACAACCCCTGATATCAGATTCTTTGATCGTATGCAAAAAAAAAAAAAAAAAAAAAAAAAAAAAAAAAAAATTCTAACACAAGACAGTACATATCTGAAAAATGTTCGGACGCGAGATTCAACTAGATTTAATAAATTTGGAAAAAATTCACACCAATCGATAAGTTCTTTACTATTGCTCCAAAGAAATCTGAAATGCTTTAAAATGTTTTGAAGTTTTGCCCATCTTAGCGTCATAATTAGACTTCTCCGATATTGCATGAAAGGTGACATTCGCGATGTTGCTCCAAATTGAAAAAAAAAAATATATATATATATATATATATAATAACCGATATAACATAAAAGTTATCTATTTCAAATATATTTAGATTTGCCATTCGGTTTAATGATCATTGTTAACAATTAGCATTGATTCGTTGTTCTTTCGCTATCCATATATAGAGGTTTCTAAACCTGTTAGCCGTTAAGTAACTGTTAGCCGTTAAGTACCTGTCATCTTAAGTGTTATTTATTTATTGAAATGTTTCGTTTGACAACCGACGAACGCGTAAAAATAGTTAAAACTTAGCACAATAGTTGTGATTGAAACATGGGCTTTCAGTCGAACAAAACTTTGTTCAGCGATTAAGCTCATTTCTCACTCGGTAGTTATGTCAACTAGCAAAATTGTCGCATGCGGGGCGCGGAGGACTAGAAGTGAAGCCATTGATTTCGGAAGAAGTGCCTATTTGGTACACATTATGGTCTGGATGTGTCATTGAGCCGTATTTTTTCGAAAATAATGCTGGAGGAACCTTTACCGTCAATTCAAAGCGCTATGTATGGCATGCAATAAACGACCTTTTTTGGCCTGCAATTGAAGGTTATGATATGAGCGATATGTGGTTTCAACATAACAGAACCACGAGCCACACTACACGTCTGGTTTTGGCTTTATTGCTTGAGAAGTTTGCAGAAGGCGTGATTTCACGTTTTGGCTACGTCAATTGGCTACCAAGATCATATGATTTAACGCCATTACACTTTTTTTTTATGGTGGGGCTACGTCAAAGACCTTATTTACGCGGAGAATCTCCAAACGTTGAAACATTTAAAAACCAACATTCATCAAGTTATCGCCCAAATACCGCCCGAAATGTGCGAAAAAGTGGTCAAAATACCTCAACAGTATCCACTGCTGCAACCAATCCAGAGGCGGTTATTTATGACATTGTATTTCGTACATAATGGCAAGATCCAGGCATTATAATGGAATAAAAGTTTCATCGAAATCATAGCTTTATGTGTGTGTGTGTTTTTTTTTTAATTTACTTAAAAACGCAAACATTTCTTTGTCTAGTCAATCCCCCATCGCACGCATTTCCAAAGCACATACAAATGTAATATTTGTGATTCCGAATTATCAAATTTTGGCTAATCGGTCCTTTAACAAGAAGAGGTGTGACAATACCGCCCACATTCACTCTCAGATCTGTGCATATCCAACACATAAAATGTGAAAAATGTCGCAATTACTATCAATCTTTCGTAACTTCGCAAACCTTCATAAAATAGTTCAATAGACTAAAAGATATAGTTTTATTCAACCTACCAAGTACGAGTTTCAGGGGAAATGACAAATACTGGTAAATCGAGTGGCAATGCCATTTCCTTGGTACTTTAAACTCTTCCCTCTAAGTGTTACAGTCATGGCCGTATCAAATAATATAAACCTTTCTTCCTTCAGATGAGCGCACAATTAGTCTGGTAGATAACCTTTGCTTACGTTAGATATTATTATGAAACGTTTGATATTATATCTATTCAAAATATAACACATTCGATCAAATTTTTGTTAATTTGGAATAGTTTTTATTGCATATGTGTATTTCCTTCCCATACTTAAATTTCTGTTAACATGTCTATGTTGACACAAACGCAGGTGCTTCCCTCAATCAATATTATTTTCTGTGTACAGTGAACGGGACACTTACATTATGATTGAACTCCTTGCGGTCATTGGAATGTTTTCTTTTGGACTGACGTTTGACAGCGGCCAACCACGCCACAACCACATGTTGTGCATACGTAAGCACTCACTCGTATACACGTGTAAACATGTCACGCATACATGACTCAAACCTCAACAATTGTTTGCTGACTCGTGCGTTCAAGTAATTACTCAAACCACGTATCCAAACGTATGCGACTCAGGTGCGCACAGAGAAATGGTTTCATTCAACCATTAAGAAATTCATGTGCAACTTAACTTGGCAAGCAGACCGGACAAAGTCTCGACCTGAAAAGTGCTCCTAATACTTTATTGATTTTGCAAGTAACCGGAATGAGAAACTTCTAATGTGTTTGCTTGAATGAGGTAGCATATATAAGAAATATCATAGTACTGGACTACAATATGACCGCAATATCTTCTAATTAGTTCAGACAACACTAAACGATATAGTGAAATGCTAGTACACAATATTGTTGTTTGCTGCTAGCAATTAGTTCCCACTCTTTCTAAAAGCATGCATGAGAATCTAGGGTGGACAATTTTGAAGTGTGTCCATAATTTTTCGATGCTCGAGCTTTCTGAAAAAAAAAAAATAGATATCTTAGTTGAGGAGAGTTAGAAAAAAATACAATACAATATTTTTGCAAAATTCCATTTTGTTGAGCGAAATATCATGGCTGGTTAAATTTCGCATTTGTTGGCTTTCTAGCGAGCTATTAAATAGATTGGTCTGATCTTTTGCATGCCCATTAATAATAAATGTGACTTACAGATAACGGGTAAATTTTTGCAAAACGACTTTATTTGTTGCAAAATATCTATAATACTTTTATATAAATTCAAATAGTTAGAACATCTCGGTCCAATCTAATGATTATTATTTGCGTCATATATTCTTAATTTTATCCTAATGATATGCAGAAATAATATTTTATTATAATCCATATAATACAGGGTGGCGCAATAGAACGTGTATATTTAAAAAATAGATTAAAAAATAAATACAAAAGGTATGGTTAAAACAAATCTAAGGCATTGTAGAGTAATAAATGGAGTTTATTTTTTAAAAATAAAATCATCTAAATGGTGACCCTCTCTACGACGGCACTCCTCTAACTTTCTTCAGTAATACTGGTGTAATGACTGTCATTTCACCATGGATATTCTCCTTAAGCTGAACGATGTTTCTTAGATTATTACTGTATATGTAGACTTTGTGTTTGAGGTATCCCCTCAAAAAAGTCAAGAGGCGTCAAGTCTGGACTACGTGGGGGCCATGGGATATCACCTCTTTTCGAAATCAGTCTGCCAGGGAACATCTGCTTCACCACCGCCATGAAGTCATTTGATGTGTGACAGGTAGCTCCATCTTGTTGGAACCAAGTTCTGGAATTCACTATTCTTGAACTTTCAATTTCTGGAGCCAAAAATCCGTCCAACATCTCAACATAGCGTTCCGTATTAACCGTGACGTTTTGGCCCCGCGCTTTTTCGAAGAAAAAAGAGCCAATTATTCCTCTGCCAGAGATTGCTGCCCATACTGTCACTTTAGGACTATGCAATGGTTTCTGGTGTTTGATTTTGGGATTTTCACTGTTCCAGTAAGGACAATTTTGACGGTTTACGAACCCATTCATAAGGAAATGAGCCTCGTCAGAGAAAAGGATATTGTCAAAATTGGAAAATCGATTAAGCATTTCATTAGCAAATGCGAGCCTTGCTATGAAGTCAGACTCTTTCAATTCTTGTGCTAATTGCAGCTTATATGGATGCAGTTTAAGATCCAATATTAAAATTCGTTACAAACTTCGTCGCGATAATTGTAAGACAGACGATCTCTTGCGAGTCGACATTTGTGGATTTCCTCGTACTGACTCCATAACTCTCTCAACATTGTCTTCGGTCCTAGATGTTCTTGGGCGACCATTTGCTTGTGGTTTAAATGTTGAACCGGTCTCTTCAAAACGCTTTACCCATATTTTAATTAAATTAGCATTGGGAGCTTCACTAATTCGCCGTAGTCCATATTCAGCACAATATAGTCGCCTAGTAGCAATATATGAACGAGAGTTTTCGTAAAATGCCCGCACGCAAAATGCGCGACGCTTCTTCATAGCGACTAAAACTCCATGAGCCCGCCAACCCAACGATGTAGGCTCCCCTCCGCCTGCGCCTTTTCTATCTCGCAAAAAAGATGATGCGATATGCACGTTCTATTGCGCCACCCTGTACCTATATTTTTCGTAATGTTTTGTGAGCACTTTTACAATACTTGGTTTTGCTCAACAAAAGTGAATTCACAAAAGCTCCGCAAATTGTTGTTTTTGTTTCCCCTTTTCGGACATTTGATTTAATAACTAAAATTAACCATAAAATTGCTGTTTCTGTTTTATTTACCTCAAACAGAATCTCCTACGATATTCGAAAATTGATGAATTATTTTGAGTCCTTTTAGAAAAGCTCAACCATCGAAAAATCGTGGACGCACTTCACAAATTTTAACCCAACAGTGTATTAAGTGCAGGCAGTGCGTTCCAGAAAGCGAGTATAAAAATATTAAAGTTTAAAAAATGTTATTGCCGATATCTTAACCGCCAATAATTAGCAGTCATTTGAAACCGGAACAAATATACTTATTGATTGTAAAACTTGACCTTATTCTGATTTATGTTTTGCATAATTTGTTTTGCTCGAGGTTATAGAGTAAAGAAACAAGGATTTCACATTGTTCCTGGTTATTTCATTTATTAATGTTCCTAATATTTCGACTGACCCCTGTAGATGTTTGGCACATCTTCAAGATCTTAAGATATCAATAAAACGTCCTAACGACGATAAAAAGCTCAACCATCGAAAAATCGTGGACACACTTTACACAGTGTATTAATTATAGGCAGTGATTTCCAAAAAGCAGCTCTATAAAGCACCATTCCTCGGTTCACTTTAATGATCATATGAATCCAACTTATGTAATGCATAAAGCAATATTTCTTGCATTTACTAATTTATGTTAAAATTTGCCAAACATAAGTGAATAAACTAAACAGAAGATAAATCTAATATTATTAAGGTAACTGAAACAGATTACAAGCGTTTCATTAATGGTTTTGCTCATGAATATTGATTCGTAGTCTGGTGAAAAACTATTGGTACAAAAAATGGAGTATTAACTTCAGTGAATGGATCTTAGGAAAGTTATAAGTCAGTTCTCTGCTTAGCTCAACATTATGGTAATCAATGATGTTCATTTCTATACCGGCATCTTTGTCTACCAGCTGAACTTTTACATATTTCAATGCATTGGAAATTAAACGTTGTAATCCGACCTATTCCTAAAAATTCCACAAAATCCGGCATATATATTGGGGGATATAGTCTGGTCTGGAACAAAAACTTTTTACTTTCATATACAATAAGCCCGGCAAAATTATTACGTTATAAGTTGAAGAGTTATAGCAAGAGATTATTTCTTCTAGCAGTGGCTACATTGTGAGAGAAAGATGTTCCTGACATCAAACCTCTACTCTCTATTGGCGGACTAGAATAAACTAATAATGTTAGTTGTTGAATCGCATATAACAAAAAATTCCAATCTCTTTAGTGTTCTGTATTTCTTCTGAAGTTAGTCCCAGTAATATTTTATGAAGAACTGCGATGCCCTCTTCTGCGCAGTCAGTTAAACTATTTTTCGAAACTTTTCAATGCTAATGCGCAGTCGTTCCTTCACACGATAAGGCCTAGCCAATGCAGGTGCTGCATTTTAAAAGAGCTTAACTCTACAAATGTCGACAAACAGCCCATAATTTTGGATTCATGTGAAGTCGAACCTCGCAAGTCAGTTGGGAGGTTTTTTCCCCAGAAACCCTCAAGCCTACTTCATCTGTTAGCATAGATTCCTATTTGTCTTGAGTCTACCTATATAATCTAAACCGTATAATAAGACAGTAAAAAATTAGTGTCTGTTACTGCTAAAATTTCATAATTACAAATAAAACTGAGGGGTATACTTATTTATTATTCTGTCTGCAAAAGCCAGAATTACTGATCCGAGATGTTATATAGTCCTCGCACTATAGAGATTAATTCACGTAATGCTGGAAACATAAATTCTGCAAAATAACATCCCATAGTCAAAGGCACAATATGTTAATAATTGGACAAAATCGTACTAATGGCGAAAAAATGATCCATAGAAGAAGTAGAGGTACATCTAGAAATGTACAATTTTTCAGATTTTTTTTCTAAAAAAGTTACTGTTTGTTCGTCACCTAAAAAGAAATATAAGACGGTAGTTTTTAGATAATAGGAAAAGAAAAACAATAGAAATACATATAAATTGTTAAAGAACGGGCTAGATTCTACTCTGGGCAAATCTGCTCCTTCATTTACGACTGTAAAATAATGGGTAGCAGAGTTTAAACGAGGCCGTACGAGCTGCCAGAATGAACACCGTAGTGATCGACCAATTGAGGTGGCCACGTCAGACATGGTTAAGAAAATCCACAAAACGTCATTGGATAATCGTTGGCTGAAGGTTCGTGATCTAGTTGAAATGACAGGAATTTCGAAAAGTGATATACATAGTACATTGACTGACGATTTGAAGATGAGAAAGCTGTACGCAAGATGGGTGCCGCGTTTGCTTTCAATGGAGCAAAAACTGTATCGTGAAGATGTTTCAGTAGTGTGTTTAGCGGTGTTTCACCTCAATAAAGTCGAATTTTTGCGTAGGTTTAGAACCATGAATGAGGCGTGCGTTCACCACTTCACATCTGAGGTAAAGGAAAAGTTCAAGCAGTAAACTGGAATGGGAGAATCCAATCCAAAAAAAAAAACGGTTCTGTATACAGGCATGGTGTCATGGTGTCTATTTTTTGGGATGATCATGGGATTATTAATATTGTTTATCTTCAGAAAGGAAATGCCATTAATGACGAGCGATGTTGCTAATTTATTGCAGTGTTTAGGTGATGAAATTGTGGGGAAAAGGCGCATTTGGCGAAAAAGAAAGTGTTATTTTATCAAGACAATACTCCAGTTCCCACATCCACTCTTGCGGTGGACAAAATTAAAGAGTTAACGTTCAAATAGCTTCGTCACGTACTTTAATCGCCAGATTTAGCTCCCTCGGGCCATTTTCTATTTTCAAATTTGAAAAAAATGATTCTGTGGTAATTGATAGATATGAGAAAGGATCTCGCAACTTATATTATACTTTGTAAGCAACTTCCAACTTATTCCAGGTCAAGATATGAAGATGTTTTGTTGGTCCCCCTTATCTGGCAATTTGTCGTTACATCGTCCACCACACTATTTCCTCAAGGTAGTTGTGGTAGAAAAGAATTTCAGAATTACATGCAACAACTGAATTAATCTTTTAATACGTGGTCTTTATTGGGTAATTTTTTCAGTGTATACGTTAGTCAAAGGTAATATTCAGTAGCAATTGCAGAAATGTAAGGAAACCATTTCATTTTATATAGGCTTACTTGAGAGAGATTTCATCAGTTAGGCCTAAATGTTATGTATCAGAAGAAGATTATCCACCGTGAGAACTTACTAATTTGTTCGTTTAATCGAAAAAAGGACGCTGATTTGTGATTGCTTGGGTTCATTCAAAAATTGTAAAGCATTACTTGAAAACAGGATTAAAGTTTGTGATCACCTGATTTAAGGTTAAATTTTCCCAAAATACACTTAGAATTTTTAGATCATCTACTAAAGTCAGGAATATGTTTAGTACCCTATTGCTCGATTAATATTTTCAAAAATCGATATCAATGTCCTTTCTTGGCTGCAGTTTTCGAATGCTATGGAACTTTGAGATGTAGTCAGTCGCCCATGGCCAGGCAAATCATTTCAACAACCATGATTCACGTATGAGTTACAAGGAATTACATTGCGTAAAGTATACGCCGTTGTATGCATCAAACTAATCGATGAGACGCTACTACCAACATAAAGTGTCTCAAATTTCGGGCGAATCGCAAATGATTTCAGCATTTGCTTCTCATGAATTCTTATTATTACATACAGGGTGGCGCACGAATCGTGCTGCAGTCAACTAACAATGGGGACTGTTATTAAAATATGTTGCATGGGTTTTTTACCCAGAACTGCGCCGAAAACGTATCTAGCAAGATGGAGCAATTGCACACATATATGGCTGAGTTCCAACGAACATTCCCAAACAAATTAATATCCAGAAACAACACTTTCCGCTAAAGTTACCTGACTTGATTGCATCAAACCGTTTATGTCAAGCAAGAGGTGTACAAAACGAAAACAAGGAATTTGACTGAATTGAAGCAGTCGATTAAAACGATAATCGATAATTAATGAATAATTTTCTGACCATGAGCATGGAGGTCATTTATGGTGTATCATCTTCAAAACCTATTAGTTATGTAAATTAAATTTGAATTCGCTATACAACAAAATAAATAAATAAAAGACACTGATTCAAAAAAGTTATTTGCATTTCAAATCGTATTGCAATTGATGTGCCACCCTGTCCATGGAAATTCTAAACTTTTTTCTGGAAGATATTGTTTTATTAGTGGAATGAATATATTTCTTAGTTCATATTTCTTTTTCGACAGTATTAAGAACTCAGGTGTATGAACCGATAGAAGCTGCAAACGACCGGGAAGTTAGCTAAGCAATATTATTCAACTGAAGTGGATTTGGAAGATTTCTGTAAACATTTAAACAAATCAAAGTTAGTCAATTTACATTCAAAATACCTAGATAGCCTCAGACAGCATAGATATACCAAAAAGCCTTATTAAAACAGAAATGTGTATTTCAGCTACTTATTTCTTATATAAAGGGTGATTTTATAATCTTAGTGTTTTTAAAAATCGAATAAAGCACTCAAATTTGCATCATATATCATATCTATTATTGGAATCGATAAATTGGTATTTGCCATTTAATTTTTAAAGACAATTTCATGTAAATTGGTGTCCGCGGCTCTGTCTCAAAATTTCCATTCGGAAGGTCCAATTTTTCGTCACTTTTTCGAACTTCAGACTGTATTCCACGAATAACGCATGTTATGTTATCCTGTAAGGCTTCAATAGTGTTCGGCTTGTCCACATTGACTAACGACTTGACATAACCCAGCAAGAAATAATCAAGAGGCATTAAATCATAAGATCTTGGGAGCCAACAAACAGGGTCAAATCGAGAGATAAGCTGCTCACCAAATTCATCCCTCAACATATCCATTGTTTCACGAGCAGTGTGTGATGCATGTTGCATCGTCTTGATGAAACCACATGTCAACCATGTTCAAATCAGCCAATGGCGGCAACAAAAGTCGCGTACCATGGCTCTCGATATCGTTCGTCGTTGACGGTAACGTTTCTTCCACGGTCGTCTTTGAAGAAAAATGGACCGATGATGCCACCAGCCCATAAACCACGTCAGACTGCCATTTTTTCGGGATGCATCGGTAATTCATGTATGGCATCAATCATGTTCATCACTCCAGATGCGACAGTTTTGCTTGTGTACGTATCCGTTGAGCAAGAAATGAGCCTCATCGCTGAACACAATTTTTCCATAAAACAGCGGATTTTCATTGAGCTTTTGTAAGGCCCATTCACCAAAAATGGGACGTTGTGGTAGGTCATTCGTCATTCGATGATGAAATGGCAGAGTATACTGTACACTTTTCACTTTGACAGACGACGTTTGGACGCCATTACCAACCAGTGCTGCCAAACTGAAAAACTTAATGTCGGTTTCGTGATAAACTTCACCCAGTAATTTGAACTTCACTAAATAATTTTCCTGAAAGACCTAAGAAAAGGAAAATCGGATTTATGAAAAACTTCAATTTCCGTCTCTTATATGAGTTTCATAAACAATAAGGCAAAAACAACTTCTTTTCCAGGAACTGGCTTAATGTTATAGCATGTGGATCTTTTTGAATAAATATTTTTTACTATGCAGTCATTTCAATGTTGCATCTTCAATAGATAAAAAAAATGTGAAAGTTTAAAGTAGTTGAGGGGACATGTTGTAAAAATTGTATTATGTATGGTGAGAACAGTTGCTTTAAATATTCTTACCAAAATTGAAACTAAAACGGATTAATCGATTACCAGTTTTTAAAATAAATTCACACAAGTATAACCTACAGTGCACAGGACGCGGTGCGAAAATCGATATCAAATGGTTTCTTGTGTTTCAAAGTTCAGTAAACAAATAACTGGGCTGAGTTTTGCCAAATGGATCACTGAAGTGTCTTTAAGAATATAATAAAAACTATTTTCAGTTATCGCACAATACAAATATAGAGCGCTTTGGTCGGAAACCGTTTCTGCTAGAAAATATATTGTGGACTAGTTCATAAGACAGCATATGCCTTTCTTTGAAATTCTCGAAAACTAATGTTTTGTGCCCGGAATATTCCCTGATATTTACTATTAATTACGCCACTGGAAGCTACAACCGCAGTGTAATACATGTTTACGGAAGCTGGCAGTTGATAAGAAAGTGTTCGTAACCCTTAAAACCAAAATCAACCGTGATACAAGCAATGACTGATTGTGTGTGTATGAGCTTGTGAACCCATTTTGTTCCATTATAGCCTTATACCTACGCACATTAGGGTGGCAACTACATGTAAGACAAACACATTTTTCAAATTCTTAAGTCGCATATTATTATATTTTAGCAATCGATCCATAATTACTATGCGCACAATTTGAGGGAAATCATATAGTTTACTCATCTTCTCGCGGATTTGGGACATTTCACTGGTTCGTCTATAGAACATAAAATTGTGCTAAAAAAATCAGTCTAATCTGTTCAGAAGCGCTTTTGAGTAGAGTCCATTAGTGTCTGGTAACGTGTACCGAGTAATCCATTTTTCGGTTTCAAAAGTAAAGTTAAATAAAACACACTTAAAGCTATGATTTCGATAAAATTTTTCCTTTTTTACAATGCTTGGTCCTTATCCTTATGTACAAAATGCAATGTCATTTAAATGACCGCCTCTGGATTTGTTGCAACAATGGATACTTTTCAGGCCACTTCTTCACACATTTCGGGCGGTATCTTGACGAAAAAAAAAAACTCTAACGGGGTCAAATGACATGATCTCGGTGTTCAATTGATGTCGCCAAAGTGTGAATTACGCTTGCCGGAAATTTCTCTTGCAATAAAGTTAAAATCGGCTCGTAACACTACCATGTTGAAACCACATATCGTCCAAATTACAATCTTCAATTATAGGCCAAAAAAGTCAGTTATGAACTTTGGATGATTCACCTCACTTTCACTAACAGAAAAAATATTTACAGTAGTGCTTACATTGCGATTATGGACATGCCTGATCACATCTGAACCCTTCCAGTCTCTTCAAATTTCTTTATAATCTTGTCAACTCCTTCCACAGTAGGTCGATTATGGCTACCATAATCGCCCCGTAACACGCGAAAAATACCTACGTTTGAATCACAACTTTGAGTAGTTATTTTTAACTATTCTTACGCGTTCTTCGGCTGTTAAGCGATCCATATTCATGAACTGTAAACCTTTCACTAAATAAATAACACTTCAGATGACAGGTATTTAATAGCTGTGAGCCTTGGTAGACCGGCGGTTGTGAAACTACTAAATGGATAACGCCGTACATAGCTGTAGGCAGCAGAAAACCTTAAAAAATAAAATTAACAAAAAAACAAAGAATAAGGATGAAGGAATCGAAGTGAGATTTTAAGAAGTGCATCATTGACGGACGCGGAGAAGAAAGCTGTCACAAATCTCTTATAAAATATGCCCTTGATTAGGAAGGTCGATTGAAAAAATTATAGGAATTGAGATAGCTTTATCCAGTACGTGCATAATTTCAACATATGTTGTTGTTAATTAACGGAGGAGTGGTAAAATTGTTAAAAAAAATCAATTTCTCCTTTATATAGGCCAGTTTTTTTCTACCGTGTCGACTATAGTCGCATCTGCACTCGACCTGCTTCCAACAGAAGTAAAGACGGATGGATGGATAAGCCTAGATCGACATAGAATACCAAAGGAATGACCAAATAAAATTACATTTTAACAAGCGATAAAAATTTAATACTTATTCAGGATATGAGAGTTAACTAATGAATCTCAGTAATGTAGTATGTGAGTGTAATTTCTCTAAGTGTATATTCTAGAAAGATCATCAAAACCGCTCTCAGAACATTCAAGTATGATCTCTTTCCCTCTCTATCTGTGGGTGGGACTTTTTCTAGAATTACGTTTACGACAGAAAGTTATGTTTGTACCTCTCACTCCCATTATATTTTCCATTGTTATCTCCTTCTTGCTTGTTATGTAAATAAGAACATTCTAGAATTAAGTCTATGATAAACAACACTATTCTGTAAATATGTTTGTCTTTGTTGCGCACATTATGTAAATATGTGTTCTCTCTGATATATCGTAGCATATTCTAGAATAAGTCATTTTAGTACAAATAGAGCAACTTTGTACATTAACAAAGTTGAGGTTGATGTGGAAATACGTTCCACGATACCAAAGTAATTTGCAAATAATGAATAAGCAATTAATAATCAAAGATCGACCCTTCAGAGTACCATCACAAAAATGTACCACATTGGAAACACATAAATTTCTCTCCACTTTCATTTTCTTTCACTTTCATTTTGTTGCACCCAAACTTCCAAAATTTTGCTAAAGTATTTTCAGACTAAAGTATTTTCAGACCCCCGAATTTTTAAATTCCGAAGATGAATTTTCGTTGTCACCGTATTAGATTTATGTGTCAGAAAAGCCACAGCTTTTACATATTTACATGCACAAGTAAACGCGTGGCAGTCAAAATAATAGCGTAATGGAAGCATATACTCGTACATATCTACAAATTTGAATTGATTCAAACATTGCACAAATTGAGTTGTATTTTAAATGAGTTAGATTTTACAAATTATTGTGCCATTAAATTATAAATTATACTATCAAATTACAATATTGCTTCTCAAGAGCACACTGAATCATTAGCGACCTATTTAGGAACCGCAAGCCTGAGATAGGAGGGCGAAACTTCACATAAAATTTATAGGCGAGCATTGATAGGTTCAACTCAAACGTGGACAAAATGGGAGCAGTAACAAATAATAGCAATAACCACCTTTAGAAGAATTAAACATTTTTAAAATTTTCTTGAACATTTTGTCATTTGTTCGTCAATCAAAAAGAATATTCGCTAATACAGGGTTATCCATTTTCCAGTTTCAAAAGCAAAATTACCATTTCACGGGTCTGGAGTGGAATAGTACTTACGGGGAAATGCTTATTTGAGTAAATGAAACCAAACTCAATTTACATTAGTAGGTTTTATTCTAAAGTAGAGAGCGACGTGCTTGGATGATGCGATCCTGGTGGCGGCCGGAGCTAAACAAGGTGAACGTTTTCGCTAATTTTACCCACGAGACCTCCGTGAACCGTCAAGGTACCACCTGAGTCTGACAAATAGAGGGTTGTTTTAGGTAGCCCTTAGACTATCAAATAAATAAGTAACTTATGATACAGGCTGCCGCATGAAATGTGATACAGTCAACTGTTAACACCCAAACCCATTACCCAGAACTGCGCCGAAAATGTATCCGTTTCAACAGCATTTGTTTTCAGCAAAATGGAGTAACTGCGCGTATAGTCAGACTCCAATGAAAATTCAAAAAGAAATATCCAGTAACTTTACTTTCCGCCAGCTACCAAGATCACCTAACCTATCTGCACCAAACTTTTTTTAAGAGGGTTATGTCAAGCAAGAGGTGTGCAAAAACTAATCAAGAAATCATATTTGACTAAATTAAAGCAGTCCATTAAAACAATATTTGAGGCGGTCCCGCAATGGACAATTTTCTGCTTAGGTATCGCATATGGGTGAATGAACATAAAGAGGTCATTTATGGTCTATCATCTTCAAAACCAATTAGTTATGTAAAATAGAATTGAATTTAATATACAATAAAAAAAATAAAGTATATTTATCAAAAAAAAAGAAAGAAAAAATATTTGAATTTCTTATAGCATTGCAATTTTTGCGCCACCCTGTACTTTAAATTAAATAAATTTAAGTATGGGCAACTGATTATAAATTTCAATTCATGCTTGAATTTTCTTTAACTCACTAGTTAAGAGACTTAAAAGCTTCTTTTTCTTGTTTTTATTATAATACAAAGTAGTTCCCACACTATCAGTAACAAATTTTGCCAATATATAATATAAATGTTGTTAATGTATAAATATAGTTAATTTTCATGATGGTTAGAATGCGAAAATTTTAGCTTAAAAATAGAAGACACATTTGCATTTGTGATACAAAATATTTTTATAACATTGTTCCATTATCGAGGATTGTTAATGTATAAACTCATTAACTTTATTTCTTAAGTATTCTAATTCCTATGGCTAATTCTGTAAGAAAAAAGCTTTCACCTCAGCATTCCAGCAGTAGCCTTTCAGCCGATAATCTTGTTACTTTGTGATGAAGAAACGAGTTGAAAGGTTAGTACTTAATCTGCAGCAGCTCGTGAAACATCCTTTTTTTGGCATAACAAGGTATGCATTGTACGGATATGAAATAAAGATTTTTTAGACACAATTGAACCCCCGTATTTTCTCTCTCATTTTTCCTCAATCTTACGAAACACCTGCTGGTTATCACCCCCCGCATGTACAATGATCAATCAAATAATTATGCCAATAACCTGCTGAGTTCCATATTATATTATTTTGGCACTGATAAAAATAGTCTTGACATGCATAAAGCATTTATCTAAATCCACTTTTTTTAGCTTTTTTATTTGAATATTAATTTTTGAGCAATTTGTAAACCAGTCACATAAAGACACTAATATTTTCTTGGTACTATGTTTGCATACATATGTACGAGGAAATATATATGTATCTATCCGGCCGCACTGCAATCAAATCAAATATTTCGTATCAAAAATAAAATCGTGTTATATTCAGAAACTCAACTGATATAATTTCATATTTCATAATAAAATTGTTTTCATTGCACATGCAATAAATTTTTCAAACCCATGAATAGTTTGAGTAAAAACTCGGCCATAAGTCGCATGTGCAGTCACATATACAAACACACACAGGCACACACACACACACACACAGACTCATACACACAATGGAGAAGAGTTCGGTTGAATTGCCATCAGAAAACACAAAACGTATGATTTGCTAGAAATTCATTTGAAAAGTTTGCATACGAAAATAAACGTATATGAGTCATTGCATATCAAATGTAATGGCCAAGAAGTTGGCCACATTTTGTGTAAATTAAAAACCATAGTTTAGATTGCATATAAAGCTCTGTTGGGTGTATAATGTGAAAGGCTGAAGCCCGTTTTGTCCATCGCTATTGGACCTTATTAACCATCAACAAGATATTTATTCACACAGCGACAAATCCTGCTTAAGAATCAAACGAACAGATCGTCAGTAACCGTCTTTTCATCGATTATTAAGATGCTTTCCAAATAAAAAAGAAACCATTTTTTTTTAAATCATCCAAACAATTTTCATACAAATTTGGATGAAACTTCATATGAAATGCCACCCATAATTATGGATCACCTTGCTCTAAAATGACCCAAAAATCCAATGCGAAGAATAGGCTATTTTTATAATGCTATCAGCGAGTCAACTACCTTCGGTAACATAAACCTGCATATAAACGTATGTACATTAAAATATCAACTTTTTTAACAACAACAAAATTAATAGTAAAATCATGTATTTAAAAAAAAGACCGAGTGAATTTTCTCTTAATTTTTTAATTTAGATAACAACTGATATGAAAATTTGATTTGAAAGAATAATATTAAAACAACACTAGAAACACAGGAGTAACTTCGAAATAAGTAAAAATGTCAGTCAATGACACACATCTGTACCATTTTGCATATCATATCCTTAGAACTCATAGCGCAATTTTTTTTTTTTTTTAATTTTTACCTATATGTTTGGAATCGTCCATTCTGCTGTGGATATTGTACGCTTATCGAAATCCGTACACAAAAAACGAACAGTTGCTTACACAGTACCGTCCCAGTCAATGACCGTGGAGGCGTGGCGAAGCTCGCTATACAGCATCAACGATACATATGTAGAAAATTTAGAACCTTTATATTTGACTTCGCGTCATTCTTGTGCATTCTATTCTATTTACAGTTTTTACATGATTTCTACTTTTACCCGAATACTACTATTTTAAATCCGTCTCGTTTTTTGTAATATTTTTTAGTACTGCGTATTAAAACACTTTTGCGAAGAATGGTGATGAATTTCATCACCGTAAGAAACAAAAAAAAATTTTAATAATTTTGTGGTAAAATAAAAACGAAACCAAAAAAAGTACTAAAAGTAGAAAAATCGAGGCCCCTTTATGTGGAGTTGTCGTGTCCTTTCCCCAAAAAATGCATTCGTATTGAACTCTGTTAAAATCCAAGTTGAAGTTTAAAGTCCGACGTGTTTGATTCAACATGCTTTATTTGAATGAATTGAAAATGTTCTCACCGATAAGAAACATTAAACATAAAACCAATGAACCATTCTATTAATGCGTTTGATTGTTAAAGTATTTATATAAATAATAATAAATAATATAATAATAAAATATAAATATATTTATTTATATATATAAATAAAATAAAATATAAATAATAAATTAATACAGCAGTTTATACAGAGTGTCCGTCGGAAAGGTATACTACTTTGTTTTTTTTATAATTTTTGATTAAATGAAAGAGAATGGATCTTATATTGATAAATGTTTTATTTAATGTCGGCAATTATGTATGGAATACAAGATTAGATAAAAGTCCGCCTTTGATAGCCTCACAAATGCGAGACCTTTTAAGCACATTTTTCATTACATTCTCACACATTTCACGCGGTGTATTTCATTAATTTCATCACGAATATTTTGCTTGAGTTGCTCAATCGTTTCTGGTTTGTTTGCATAAACCTTGCTTCTCAGGTATCCCCACAAAAACAAGTCCGGAGCAGTCAAATCAGGCGACCGTGGAGGCCAATCTGAATCAACATTTCTTGGAATAACTTGTTGTGGAAAGAGGTCTCGCAGTAATTCCATTGTAATCCTGGCTGTATGCGATGTGACACCGTCTTGTTGATACCACATGTTAATCAAGGCCAAAGCATGCAGTTGTGGCGTTAAAAAGTTTTCAATCATATCACGATATCGCACCCCATTGACAGTTACCGTTACGCCGTTTTCAGTTTCAAAAAAGTAAGGTCCAATGATTCCTCCTGACCAAATTGCACACCAGACACCAGACTGTCACTTTTAATGGATGCAAAGGTGACTGATGAATATTTCGAAGGTTTTACATTGCCCGGAACCAAATATTCTGTTTATTCACATATCCATTCAAATGAAAATGTGCCTCGTCACTCATTATGATTTTTTCATGAAAGTCGGGGTTGTCGTGGACGAGCCGTAACATCCTATTGGCATAGGTACGGCGGCGTAAATGGTCTTGTGGAAGAAGCTCCTGTGTCAACTGTGTAAAATTGTGGCCAAATTTGTTCTCTAAAGACCAAGCTCTTGAGCACGGCGTCGAATTGAGATTGATGGATTGTTTTGAACACTTTCTTGAGCAGCAGTAATATTTTCAGCCGATCTTGCAGTACGTTGTGGTCCATGCTTGGCCCCATCAGCTACAGACCTTCTTTCTTCGAAATCATTCACTACACGATAAATAGTGCGTCTTGTTTGGTCACGTTGTTTCTCCCAAAAATTTCACGTAACTTTCTCATCGTCACAGTAATCGATGACCGATTTTTATAAAATGTTTTAACGTTTAAAACACGTTGGTTTATCGAACATTTTTCCATAATAAATTCGCCACGCCTCTACTTCGCGACTGCTAAATATGAACTATCAAGACTAATGTTTACCAAAAATTGCGACAAAACAAAGTATTATACCTTCCCGACAGACACCCTGTATAACAAATTGGGTAAAGGAAGTCGCTCAATTGTATTTGGATTTTTTTTTGTCTACGACTGTTGTTTCAATTTCAGATTTCTGAATTTGGTGCGCTAAAAAATCCAAAAACAAAAATGAAATTATATTTTTGGAAAAAACAAAAAAAAAACAAAAATCGAATAAATTCATTTGTACTGAATTCTAACCTTTCGAACAGAATGCGAAGTAAGGAACCTTATATACAAACCGATAAAAAAAAAGTTCATACTTTGAATGGACCACAGAATATAACTTTTTCTGTGTCAACATTTTAAATACTATTCGTTTTAGTAAATAATTGCGCAATAAATAACCTAGAGGTTCTAAACGATTTTTCATACTTAATTTGGCAAATTTTTCTCTTTTTTTTAATTTAATTTTATTTTTTCGCTAGTTTTGATTAATGTTTAGGTAAACATTTTTTGTGGGATAATATTTTTTAACTCATTTTGTTTTGGGCTATATTTTATGTCGTCACACGAAACCGCCTTACCTGGCGGTTTTACTCGCATCAAGTTCCTAAATAGAGCAACAGCCTGCCATGTGATTTTTTGAGCATATTTATAGAAATGATAATTAGGAACCGATGCAGTTTTTTTACAAAATCTACTCGCTTCTTGCTTATGATGATGGTATTTACATCACTGACCAGTAATAGCGAAAATCTACTTCAACCTTTTCAAATATGGAGAAAGATAGGAAAGGTTTAATTGTATACGAATACCTATATATAACCATAACTTTGAAGTGGTCGATGGTTACTTCAATCTCAGTTTAGCTGTCAATATGAAGTGCATAGAACCTACTGTCAAAATATTTGTTTTGAAAAAACCAAGCAACATTTGAAATTCAAAAATAAAGACATTAGAAATTTTCAAAGAGTCGATTAGAAAATGTTGTCAAAGATGGCTGCATAAAGAAAAACGATTTTAATTATATTTAATTTAATTGCATTAATTTTCAGGATTAGACAATATTTTTGAACCTCCTTCAAAACTAAAAATAAATAATTAAAACCTTTAGCGTGGTCTAGCCTAGATTTTCGAAACATTGGAAACGTTACAAGAGTCTCTTCAAACTTTTATCAGAGGAGGGACAAATTACATTATCCGATATAAACTGGAGACTTTAGTTATAGTACTTCTATTGCTTTAAAGTATTGCATTAGAGTAGCCCGTAAATTGGAAAAGGCTGAAACAGACCCATTTTTCTAGAAATAGGTTTGTCCTTGTATGGACAATTAATTCCCGCATTATAAATTACGAACACTTGGACTCAAGACTGAGACATTTTTGTATGTAAATATAAAATTTAAAATTAAATTGCCTGCAGTTGTCAGTTTTCAGCCAACCTCAGAAGACAAGCGAATGGAAGGTAACGATTTTGACGGCTATCAGTTATATATTTTATGTGGTCTCACATTTTGATTGTTGCAAAGTAAATGACGAACTCAAGGCGTTGTATCCAATTAAGAGGATTCACGTTCTTTTCTGAAAATATTGCCAAAATGCATTGCAGAAACGCTACGCTGTTTTTCCTCCAAATGGGCCACGGAATGAATATTTTGCACCAATAAGAATCGTCTTTGTAGTTAGCAAAATTTTTTGTCGTTATTATTTTTTTTTTTCGGTTTGTTCTTTTTTTCTTTTTTTTTTTTTTGCTGTTTAAAGTTGAATGTTGTTTCGAGGGCTATCCCAAAACTTATAGATTGTTTTGGTGAAAAGTGGTAACCTTACAAAACATGTGTCTGAAATTTCAAAGCGCCACGTTGTTTAGTATTTTTATTTGAGCCATCAAGAGTAAACGATCTCAGCAAATTTGTAAAGAAGGGAAAAATTGGTCACCGATATGTGATTCAATATTTCCATTTAAAAAGCCACAGTCCAACGAAACTGGAAAGGTCTCAGTCCAATTAGATTCTAATAAAATATTGGTTAGCAGAGTTTAGATGAAGCCGAATGAGCTGCCAAGACCAACACCGTAGTGATCGACTAATTGAGGCGCCCGCGCCCGACGCGGTTAAGAAAATCCACAAATTGGTATTAGATGATCGTCGGCTGAAGATGCGTAACCTAGCTGAAATAATAAGCATTTAAAAAACTGCTATACATCATATATTGCCCAAAGATTTGAAGAAGAGAAAGCTGTGGGCAAGATGGGTGCTGCGTTTGCTTTCAATAGAGCAAGAACAGCGTCGTGTACCTATAGATGCTTCAGTCGAGAGTTTTGTCGGTATTTCACCGCAATAAATCCGAATTTTGGCATCGTGTTATGACCATGGATTAGACATATATCTGCTACTTCACACCTGAGACAAAGGAACAATCGAAGTTGTGGACTGGAATAGGAGAATCGTGGTCAAAGAAGGCGAAGATGATTCTATCTGCAGGCCATGCCATGGCGTCTGTTTTTTTGGGATGCGCCTGGGATTTGTTTTATTGATTATCTTCAGAAAGAAAAAGCCATCAACAGTGAATATTATGCTAAGTTATTGATGAAATGATAATTAAATTATTAAAAAAAAGACCAGATTTGGCGAAAAAGAAACTGTTGTTTCATCAAGTCAATGCTCCAGTCCACACATCTACTGTTGCTATGCCCAAAATTAATGAATTAAAGTTCGGATTGCTTCATCGCGCACCTTCTTCGCCAGATTTTGCTCATTCGGACTATTTCCTATTTCTAAACTTGAAAAAATGTCTCGGTGGTAAAGGTTTTGCCAACAATGTAGAGATGGAGTCTGCGGTTGATGGCCATTTTAAGAAGTTTGACAGTTCTTACCACAAACAGGGTATAGAATATTCGCTAGAAAAAGTGTATCGAGCTAAAAATGAAAAATATTTTTCCCAACTTTTTTTGTCCTCTAGTTTTGGGACCGCCCTTGCCAGTGTTGTTAAGTACATTCTTCCTTACCACTCTTCCCTTTTATTGTGTGTAATAATTCCAAAAATGTAAGTTACGTTTTGGTTTTTATTGATTATTATATGCTTGTATTTTTAAGATATTCCAAATTCTCACCCCAATAACGACCACTGGAGATTTTATTAAAAAACTATTGGGAAATTTTACACTTCAATCACCCATTTTTTGTTGTTGGAGCCCTGTGAGTTTTTCTCATGCTGCAGCAAATTTAAATTTAATACAAAATTATGGTTAAATTGGACATATATATATACATATATATAGGTATATATTTGTTTTCTGTTTTTATTTTTTTAGACTAAACCGTTCACATGCATCAATTATGTACTCATATATGTAAAGCAACCAATTGAAGGTTTATGGCTTGACATACATGTATGTATGTATGTGTAAATGCATATGCGGCGGCTACATAAAGGGACACGTTTCAACATATGTATCCTTCTATTGGTTTGGCATTTTTATAGCTATTCTACATGCATATTAAGAATTTTTCCATGTCAACACATTGCAAATGTTTTAAAAATTGATATACCATCTAATCTTTAAAAATATGTTAACTAATACCAACAGGAAGAATACATTCATTTACAAGTAGCAAGGCTAAATGAGCACACACACTCACACTTATACATATATTCATGAGACAACGAAGTGTCTAAAGAAAGAAAGGATTTTCGAAGTACTGGGCAAATGGATTGTCAAAATGTTAATGAAAACTAGAGTAGAACCGTACTTTGACATGGCTAAATGCGAACATATAACATGGTTGTTCCAATTGGAACGAATGTAGACTGCTGTCGTAAAACCACCAGGTCCGGTATTAGATTTTGTGGTCGATAAACCTCGATTTGAGAGAAATACCTATCTTTTTCTAGTAAAGTAAAGTGGTGCAAAAGTGGTGTCGCCAATAATAATTCTAAACGAACACAAGAAAAGTTTCGAACTGACTTAAAATCAGTACAATAATTTCGGTCAGGTGAACTGACTAACGTTAATGCATAACTATACAGGATAATGAATGGGCAGTCCTTCTGTTCATATAAATTATTATTCTGAATTAATTTATAATAAAAGAAGCAATAAATAAACCAATTATATAATTTTTTAATAAAACGATTTCATTTAATTATGTTTCTCGTTAGTCTTGACAAAAATCATCAAATCAGACCTGTTATCTTCAGCACTTCGGATTTCGAGTGTTTAGTATATTGATAGCATATTTCGTTCACTAATTAGTTTTGAACAATGTTTGTTTAAATTTCCCTTCGTATAGCGTTTATAATACAATGCCGCAAATCAAACGAATTCAATCAAAAATCAGTCTAGTTCTTTTAATTTTCATATAATTGTCAACTCAAATCAAGAAACCAAATCGTATGAATTGTTTTCTAACAAAATTCGTCTAATTTCCAAGAAGTCGAGAGGCAAAGTAGTACTTTGCTCTTGAAAGTTATCGATTACCCTTCACAAACAATGTCATTTTACATCTCACATAACCCAGCGAACGATTTGTGTTTAAAATTGTTATATAGAATATGTCAAAAACTAAGAAAATATTTCGGCTACATTAAAAGTGGGTTTCTAAATTGTTGAATTCATTATAACCAGAAAGCATAATGGAAACGGAAGCAAGTCGAAAAGTAGATTTGATTATTTCACTTTTTGGTATCCAAGTCGAAAATATGCACAATTTTGTATTTGATAGCGACAACAAACTCAAAATTGTATAAAATTTCGATTGTGTTCCAAATGCTCATACAAATCTGCATGTATATTAGATTCAAATTCACACACCTGAAACAAAATGGATTCAGTTTAAGAAATGATTTCTTTCATTTGAAATTTTGAATTTAAAAAGAGGGCAACATTTTTAACTAGTTGCGAAAAGTATTGAAGGCCTATGTGAAGAATTCCGTAGTTGAATTTCAAAACATATAAATAACCATTACCATTACTGGCAACTACTTTGTTAGTTGCTATCAAGGCTTTTATCTATCTACCTAAATTATTTACTTTTTAAGCCATTGCAGGGGGAATAACCTCATTGCGAAATACCTGAGCAATACGTTTCGTGAGTAATGAGTTAAATAGTTTAGCAAAAATTAAATTCCAAGAGGAAATATTTTGAAAAAAATTATTATTATGAAAAAATGTCTTCCAGTGAAGACGAAGCTTTTCTTATGAAAACGAGTTTTGGAAGAAATGTCCCATACGAAGAGGTGCAGTAGAAGACACTTCATATGAAGAAATATCTCGAAAAACACTTTTCCTTCAATGACGCTCTCGTTGATGCACTTTTTTCTCCCATGAATAATATTTTCCACTACACTTTCCTTTGTGAAAAGTAATCTCCTTGGCATTTTTCTTCTTGAAAAGCATTCCCCATGACAATTTTCTTCATGGAAATTGTTTTCCATAATATGTGAAAAGCATCTTCCATTGCAGTTTTCAATATGAAAAGTGCTCCCATTATGCTTTTCTGTATAAAAACTGTTTTCCATTGGCATTTTCTATATGAATAATGTCGTTCATGATGCTTTACTGTCCGTTCCGTGACACTTTTCAATATGAAAATTGTCCCTCGTGGCAGTTTTCTGTATAAAAAGTGTTTTTCGTGACATTTATCTACATCAAAAGTATCTTTCGTAACACCTTGCAATATAAAGTGGGTCCCTCGTGACATTCTTCTTTATGCAAAGAGTCTTTCGTGGCACTTTCCTTTATGAAAAATATCCTTCGTGACACTTTTCAATATGAAAAGTGTCATTTGTGACATTTTTCTATAAAATAAAGTGTTTCGTGACACTTTCCTATTTGAAAAGCATCTTTCGTAACACCTTTCAGTATGAAATGTATCTTTCGTGACATTTTTTTTTATGCCAAGAGTCTTTCTTATATGAAAATATCTTTCGTGACACCTTTCAATCTGAAAAGTGTCATTTGTGACATTTTTCTATAAAAAGAAGTATTTCGCGACGCTTTCCTATATGAAAAGTACCTTCCGTGACAACTTTCTATATGAAAAGTGTCTTTCGTCACACTTTTCTATATTAAAATAATCTTTTGTGACACTTTTCTACATAAAAAGTATCTTTCGTGACACCTTCCTAAATGAAAAGTGGCTTTCTTGACATTTTTCTATAAGAAAAGAGTTCTTTGTGAATGTGGAAAGTTACTTTCGTGATATTTTTCTATAAGAAAAGAGTTTTTTTGTGAAACTTTCCTATATGTAAATTGTGTTTCGTGATATTTTGTATATCAAAAGATATTTTCGTGACATCTTTCAATATAAAAAGGTCATTCGTGACATTTTTCTATATGAAAAAAGTCTTTCGTGACACTTTCATGCATGAAAAGTATGTTTTCATTTCAATATGAAAAGTGGCATTCGTGACATTTTTCTATATGTAAAGAGTCATTCGTGATACTCTTCTATGTGAAAAGTATCTTTCGTGACACCTTTCAATATGAAGTGTTATTCGTGACATTTTTCGATATGGAAAAAGTCGTTCGTGACACTTTCTTACATGAAGAGTATCTTTTGTGGTACCTTTCAATATAAAAAGTGTCATTCGTGACATTTTTCTGTAAGAAAAGAGTCTTTCGTAATATTTTCCTATATGAAAAGTATCTTTCGTGAAACTTTCCTATACGAAAAGCATCTTTCGTGACATTTCAATACAAAAAGTATTTTCAATGACATCTTTCAATACGAAAAGTATCTTTCGGATCTTTAATAGAAACAGGCAAAGTGAGAAGGCGTCCATTTCAATAGCCTAAATGGCACGCTGTTACCGACGAGTCTAAGTACAATCAGTTACTGAAGCTAAACTCTTTATGTCAGTATAGTGGTCGTCGAAATCAGAAACATTGGGATTGGAAGGGTCAGTCGTCTTGGAGAAATTGTTATGGAGACATAAGAGAAAATAAAAAAAGGAACCACGAAAACATAGAAGACCCTTGCAAACGTTGTTAGCCCCATTACTTAAGAATATGCACCGGAAAAGTTAAAAAAATGTGCTTCCATCCAATTAGCGGGCGTCCTTGACAAGCATAAGCTCAACAAGGTGTGGATAAGTATCAAAAACCATGACAACTACAGAAAGTTATGTAAATAACTGAAATGTAAATAACTGTGAAGTTCGTATATTTCAAGAATTCTTTAATTTTCAACATTTTATGTGGGTTTTGGAGTAATCACTTCTTTTCATCGATCACCGCATTTGTAAACTTTGAGGACCAATACAGAGTTTCTACATTATGTAATCATCTCAACATTGTAAAAAAGTAATGGCAACGCCACTCAATGTTCGAGAAGAAATGACGTTTTAACAAGAGACGTTGCTACAGGGTGGCGCAATAGAACGTGCATATTGCATCATCTTTTTTTGCGGGGTAGAAAAGGCGCGGGCGGGGGGGCGCCTACATCGTTGGGTTGGCGGGCTCATGGAGTTTTAGTCGCTATGAATCACTTCGCCGGGAAGAGTCGCGCATTTTGCGAGCGCGCATTTTACGAGAACTCTCCTTCATATATTGCTACTAGGCGACTATATTGTGCTGAATATGGACTACGGCGAATTAGTGAAGCTCCGAGTGTTAATTTAATTAAAATATGGGCAAAGCGTTTTGAAGAGACCGGTTCAACATTTAAACCACAAGGAAATGGTCGCCCAAGAACATCTAGGACCGAAGACAATGTTGAGAGAGTTATGAAGTCAGTACGAGGAAACCCACAAATGTCGACTCGGAAGAGATCGTCTGTCTTACAATTATCGCGACGAAGTTTGCAACGAATTTTAACATTGGATCTTAAACTGCAGCCATATAAGCTTCAATTAACACAAGAATTGAAAGAGTCTGACTTCATAGCATTTGCTAATGAAATGCTTAATCGATTTTCCAATTTTGACAATATCCTTTTCTCTGACGAGGCTCATTTCCTTATGAATGGATTCGAAAACCATCAAAATTTTCGTTACTGGAACAGTGAAAATCCCAAAATCAAACACCAGAAACGATTGCATAGTCCTAAAGTGACAGTATGGGCAGCAATCTCTGACAGAGGAATAATTGGTCCTTTTTTCTTCGAAAATGCGCGGGGCCAAAATGTCACGGTTAATACGGAACGCTATGTTGAGATGTTGGACGGATTTTTGGCTCCAGAAATTGATAGTTCAAGAATAGTGAATTCCAGAACTTGATTCCAACAAGATGGAGCTACCTGTCACATATCAAGTGACTCCATGGCGGTGGTGAAGCAGATGTTCCCTGGCAGACTGATTTCGAAAAGAGGTGATATCCCATGGCCCCCACGTAGTCCAGATTTGACGCCTCTTGACCTTTTTTTTGTGGGGATACCTCAAACACAAAGTCTACAGTAATAATCCAAGAAACATCGTTCAGCTCAAGCAGAATATCCGTGGCGAAATGGCAGCCATTACACCAGTATTACTGAAGAAAGTTTTCAATAATTTTCGTTTGCGGTTAGAGGAGTGCCGTCGTAGAGAGGGTCACCATTTAGATGATGTTATTTTTAAAAAATAAACTCCATTTATTACTCTACAATGCCTTAGATTTATTTTAACAATACCATTTGTATTTATATTTTAATCTATTTTTTAAATATGCACGTTCTATTGCGCCATCCTGTACTTTTGAAAACAAATACCGAAATTTATTGGCCAATGTGTTAAACTCCGCTATAGATTAGATGATTATTTATTGTTTCAGTATTAGGTAAGTGGGCTTAACCAGAGCTTCGTATTATTTCATCTTTACAACTTTACTTTATGGTTTCACAATAAAATGTCCGTCGAAATATATTATTTTATATTTTATTTAACAACCACGCCAACAATTAAAGCTGAGCTGTTAAGATGTATAAATTACAATTTGTTCTTAACGAATAAGCGGCAGAAAGTTTAGGAAAATATCGAAAAGTTCTAATTTTCGAAGATGAGCTTAGTCTTTCTATTGGAAAGTGTGTCATGTCCTTAACGTCTTCGATGATGTACCAATTCTTTGCCAGACAAGTCAGAAGTGCTCTCCATTTATACCTAATACATCAATTTGTTTTGACCATTGGAATATCGTGTTTCCTAGTATTTTTCTATAACCTCTCTTGTCGCTGCTGATATCCTTTATAGATGTATACAAACAAGAAACCTTTTTTTTTCTTTGTCTGTTCATTGGCATCATATACGAGTACTTCTTCCAAATAACGAATAAATGGTAAAATTGTTAGAAATACTATATGGTGTTAAAGATGGATGAAATCTCTATTATTTCTGTTAATACCAATATTAATGCCACCATTTCAAACAGTTGTGAACCTCCAGCAGATAAGTGACCATATCAAAACCGTTTAAATCGTTAATTTACGGTGAGTAGATTTTTATGTGGCCTCAGATGAATATTTCAAATATTTGCTTACGAAATAACTATCTTATAGTGGGGTTAATTTTTGGAAGAAATACATTTTAAACTGCTACAGAAATTTCAGCCAGGTGAACTGACTTTCCTCATATACGAGTACCTTCACTCAAGGCCCTTTTGCGATGGTTCTTTTGCGTAAGTACTATGAGCTGAGGTGCAACAAAAAAAGCGAAATTGTATCTATCTGAAGTCTTAAGTTTGGGAAATATAGATATACCAACGATTTTAGCTAACTCAGCCAATTTGTAAGTGTGGTACCCTATGGATCGTTTATCATCAAGGGCAATCTATTTTTATTCGCAGTATTAAATGCCTGATGTGATCTCAATTATGCTAGATATAATGCAATTAAATGAGAGATACGAATCTAAGAATATATAGCTTAAATAAGGTAATTTTTATGGGGGAGGGCGTGGTCATTCCGTTTATTTTTCACATTTTATTCAGAAATATAATGCTATGTGACTAACGAGAATTTAAGTAAACTCAGGGGCGGCACCGTCGCCTATTTATGTGGCGCAATTGATCGAATTTAACACAACCGATTGGAAGATATATACGTAAAAATATATGGGTTAAACGGTCATTTGTGTGAGAGGATTGTAAGAGAATTTTAAACAAATGTAACTGATTAATGTGTGGAATATTATAGGCTACTATTTATAAATTGCAGAAGATTGATTGAATTTCGAAAAATCGGTCAATTTGTATGGAAGGTACCAGAGTGAATCTAGCAATATGATCTACTTTCATTCTGAGACCCTTCTTTCGTAAACGCTTAACGTGCACCATTTACATATTGTAAGATATGAAACCAAGAACACCTGGGCTAAAAGAGGTTGGGGTTAGTCGGCCGATTTTAACAAATTATACCAGTAATTATGGCACAAGTAGATGGAGGGAGCAAATTGAATTTCGCAAAATATGTAAATTTTTATGGGAGGTAACGGAAGAGGGGAACCGATATAGCTTATTTACTGTGCCCGGCACTTACCTGCCAAAATAGTAGGCTGTGTAAAGTTTGAAGAAATTTCAAAAGGATTTACGGCAGTTGCCGTGCCCCCTAACCAACCAGCTAGGCGGAGATCGCTCAACCGACTTAAAAAGTCATGAAACGCATTTAGTCAAAAGAAACTTGGAATTTTAATAACTTCCTTCTGGGTGTTAAATTTTTGCCTTTTTTTTTTTTAAATTTTAGTCAGTAATTAAAATTTCAATGTTTTTAAATATAAGAAAGCGTAATTCATATAAAACGTAAATAATTTTTTTTTGTCAAAAAAATGATAAATTCACACAAAAAGAAATTATAATCTTTGATTATATTCAGTTTTTTTTTTTTTAAATTCAGTTCCAGTAGGTAAACAAAACAGTGTACTGGACATTTTGTTAAAAAAAACTAGATTTATTTCTAAATTTCAAATAATGTTTTAAGAAAGTTCATAGTTGGGTCAAAATCATTAGCTTGACAGGAATCGTATCTCGGTTTTCAGGATACCCATAGACATAACACACAGCTTTCATCTTAGTTTTCAGTGCTTGGAGACCAAACTAAAACATGTGTCGTACCATTTTTTTTAGTCACGTACTTTCAAGTGCGCTTCTGTTAAACAAAAGTCAAATTAGCCTTATGTATTTTGGTAAAAGCATTATTTAAAATTGTTTATGAACATGTGTTGGAAGAAAATAGAAAGAAAAATATGTCTATTCATGTCTATGCAATGAAATGTGCTGATTAATCGACCTCAGTATGCAATTAAATGTCTCAAATCAATCACTAAATAGTCGTTTTTGAAAACAAAAAATCGATATTAAAAAAACCAGAATAGATTTACTAGCCACTGGTTCAGTAATAGCAATTTTCTTTATATTTATTACCTTACATCTAATGTCATTGTATTCCCCAAATTTTCCCTCTTCATTGTTCATATCCCATTCCCACACAGTTTGCTGGTCTTGCCAAAGTAAAATTACGAGCTGTAATAGCGAAAACCAACGAACAATGAGCCAACATTGTACTTCTTTGCGAAAATTTCGAAAATTGTATATTTCAGCAGTAAAATCACTTGGCAAAATAATGGAAACCTCTTCCCGACCGCCGCATAATAATCACAGTCGATTGCATAGAAATTGATTGCGACTGACTTTGCATTTTATTTTGCTGCTTCTCTGTTTCGTCCGTTTCTTATTGATTTCTTGGCTTTTTGGCTCTTTTGAGGTTATTTATTGTGCGAATTGAGTGTTGAAATGTTTATTGTAAAAAGAATTGTTGAAATTACAAATGGAAATACTAATTTATTTAGGGTGTTCAATCAAATTGCTATGTAAAGTTGCAAAGTTAGAAAAATATCGAAACAGCGTAGCGTTACATCGATCTCTTCGGTTACTAAAATGCATTTGTTCATGCGAATAAGTTTGTGACATTATTTCAAGGCAGAAGTTGGAAAGTGATAGCGGAAACTCAGTGCATTACGTAGAATATATAACTGATGATGGTAAAATTGATTTTTTAGAAGAACCCTAGCAAGGTTATCTAGGAGTACAAAAGTCGGATTCAGCAAATTAACTATTGCTAGTGGTCTTAAGTTAGAACTAGCCGACTTAACAAAGAAGACACAAAAAAGTTGGGAACAATTTTCTCGCAGATTGAATCGTCTTCGCCTTCGTTTGACACGATACTCACATTCCAGTTCACTGCTTTGACTGTTCCTTTGTCTCACACTTTCGGAGCATATTCACGATGCTATTTTTGTTCTATTGTAAGCAAGCGCGGCACCCATCTTTCGCATAACTTGCGCGGCACCCATCAGCTTTATCATTTTCAAATCTTCGGCCAATATACGATGTAAAACATTTTTTGAAATGCTTATAATTTCAGCTAGTTTACGCACATTCAGCCGACGATCACCCAATACTATTTATGGGATCTCCTTAACCATATCTGGGGTGGACACTTCTCAATTAGTATGTAGTTACGTTGTTTGCCCTTGCAGCTCGTACAACCTCTTTTAAACTCTGCTATCCAATATTTTGCAGTTGTAAAAGAAGGAGCAGACTCCCTCAGAGTAAAATCTAGCTCGACTTTAATATTGGTTGGACTGAGACCTTTCAAATGGAAATATTGAATTGCATAACGGGGACCCATTTTTTTCCAAGTTTACAAATTCACTGAGGTCGTTTACTTTTGGTGTGTCCAATAAATGTATTAAACAACGTGGCGCCATGAAACTTTACACATATGTTTTGTAAGGTTGCCACTTTCCACCAAAATAATTTTTTTCAAACTACTGGCGCGATGTATATCTCAGGTCGTTTAGTTTTTCGTGACCGCTCTCGAAATTTAAAATTTGAATTAATTAGATCCATTAACGAGAAGTTTACAGATATGATAATGTATGACCTACCATTGTTAACTTCTTACTTCTTGAATATATTAAGCTGAATCGGCCCACAAGTTAAGTAGACAAGCAGAATCCTTCAATAAAACATTAACTAAATCGTTGCCGAGATCCATAAATTAAATACTAACCAAATCGTCGCCCAAAATAGTTTCGATGTTTTCATAATGCGGGCTTCAAAATCCATTTGTCAATTCGCAAATGCAATTGTATAATTTACAACAGTTATCGATCTATTACTGCAACTGCAATAGGTAAGGCAACTATGTATTACGTGGAATCAAATATAGAATATGAAATCTCTTCGCACATATCAAAATATTACCACCTCAGCAAATCCTACACTACTATCCACTATAGACGACACTTTCTGATGAGATTGTTAGACTAACTTTAACAAAAATGGAAGGATTGCACCTGGTCACATAATGAATAGCTCGACTTCCCAATCTAAGAATGGTTGATAAACATTTCTAACAAAATGTTACCCAAAGATGCTGAAAGAATTTCTCTTTCCAGAACTACGCCGTCCGGCTCTGTGAGGATTCAGCAAGATGCTATAACTTATCTCATGAAAAGGCAGAATTAGAGCGTAAATAAGCTAATTTCTAACAACTTCATATTTTGCTAACCACTGAGGTCTGCCGGATTTATTGCACAAAATTTATTATTGTGGAATTATTTCAAATAGAAAGTTTCAAAATAAACCTAACAAATTGGAATGCATTAAGAAATGCATTCGACCAATGTTGAGGAAGTTGCTGCAAAACCCTCCACGCATCAATGAATAAATGCTTCAGAGTAACTTATTTCCATCCACAGTATGTACTGAAAAATACTGAATATTTAATGAAAATTTAATGAATGATACGAATATAAGAATGTTTAAGTTAAATTAGATATTTGTATTTTGTATTTGGTACCTCCTCCAAACCTTTTCTCATTTTACAACGAATCATATAATTGACGAGAATTGAAATAACTTCAATATTCGAATTAAGGATTACAATGAAAGATCAAATTGCGATAAACCGAACAATTTGTAAGGGAAATACTGCAATCTACGTGATCAACGACCCCTATTTGCGATTCCAGAACTTAGATTACCAAAAGCATGAATGGAAGATATATACAGAGTGGCGCACCAATTGCAATACAATAAGAAATTCAAATAACTTTTTTTAATTAATATATTTCATAATTTTTTTTTTTTTTTTTTTTTGATTGTATAGGAAATTAAAATATATTTTACATAACTAATTGGTTTTAAAGATGATAGACTTGCATGACTTCCAACCTCTTTCAAACATATGCCGCATTTGAGCAAAAAATTGTTTATTGTGACCTGAGGTGTTGAAGTCGGGATCGCCTTAATTATTGTTTTAATTCCTTCGACATAACTCCATAAAAAAGTTCAGTACGCACAGGTTAGGCGACCTTGGGGGCTATGCCGAAAATGGAGTTTCTGCAAATTAATTTGTTTGGGAATTTTTGATGAAGCTCCGCCATAACCGGTCTGGTTATGTGTGCAGTTGCTCCACCTTCCTGGAACCAAATGCTGTTAAAACGGATACGCCTTCGGTGCAGTGCTATGTAAAAAAAGTGCTTCGATATCGTTAAATAAACAACGGTCTCCATTGAGAGTTGACAGTGGCACGATTCGTGCGCCACCCTATATCTAGGAATACGTAGGCTAATCGGAGGGCACTACAAGAGACGTGGCTATTTTGTCGATTTTTCTCCTATATTGTAGAGAATTATAAACGTACGATAATAATTTGTTGAACATTTGAAAAATGTTTTTAATATAAAATTTTACTTTATATACCTGCTGCTTATGAATACGGAGCCTAGACTATAAAAGCTGGTTAATTAGAAAATACGCTGGATTAATTGAATTTCGAAAAATCGGTCAATTTGTATAGGAGGTATCGGAAATGATAGACTGATGTAGTCCATTTATACAATCCTCGGCTACGATCTAACAAAATCCTCAGCTAAACCAACAAACATAACAAACAGCTTCCTTCTCATGACAAGTCTATGTTAAATTCATTGATGATTACGCAACTTTTTATCACTTTGCTCCAAAAAGTGCGATGAGTTTCAGCTTCCGTAGATGTACTTCTTTTGCTGGGTAGTTATTTGTTATTTAGTATCAGGTATTTCATAGATCATGCTAATAGAATCCATTTTTATTCTCGGAGTTGTGATTTTGATCTCGAATGAGTGATTAATATAAACCTACTAATATATGGGTTAAATCCAGCAATTTGTACGGCATGTACTAAAAAGGGCATTGATATCCGTAGATATTTTAAAATTTTACCGAGCAGTTTAGTTTAATATTATTGGCAAATATTAAAGTCTCTCGCAGTACGTTGTAAACCGAAACAAAAACAAAATGAAATTTCTGGAAAGTCTGTTCCATACTCAGAACTAAGCCTATCAAATGCATCGTGTTTGCAAAATTTTACTGAACTCGAGGTAACTGCTTGAAAGATATAAAGCTAAGAACTTGCGCGTTAAATCGATTATTTGTATGAGAGCTTTGATTGGGATAACTGAGACCATTTTTTCAAGTTTATCAGAAAAAATATAAATCCATACAACGGACAAGAGTCTAGGCTACTGCAAACTACTAATTAAAAATGAGAGAGAAACGTTTAAATTTCGGAAAATCGGAGGATTGGTATAGGAGGTACAAGAGGGCGCCTGAAAATGTTTTCCATTTTCCTTTTCCGACAATTTTATAAAACACTTAACATGTACCAAATATTAGGTATTAGGTAAGAATATTAGGTGCGCAACTAAGTTCCCGTTGTTTGCTTATAGATGGCGCCAGCTGTAAGTGCTAGTCGATTCTGCCATAACCTAAACATCATAAGCCAAGTTTAGGCATATGATAAATATACCACCTCGACACAATAGCGATTTTCTTTTGACGTCATATTCTTTTGGTTGCGTGAATATGTATGATTTCGTGCCAAACAATCGTCATATGCGAGAAGTATTGATCTTGTTTTAATCGAAGAAAATGACGTAGTAGCCTGAGAAATTGTGCAAACGGAGTACTTTCGGTTATACCCAAGTGAGAAACTATCAGGTAGCCCAAATTATAAAAAATGCCTTCCTTGGAAACGCATTTCTTGGAATACCGACGTACGACTTATACAACTAACTGAAATGCAATTTCAAGAGGAATGTTTCATTGCATATACAATGTTGTTATACAATATTATTTAATACTTGAAACAAAAAAGTTAAGCAGTGATTTGCCTGGTAAAGTCTTCAAAGGACATAATTCCGGTGATAGCCAAGTGAACAGCTTTAAATAGAAACTCCACTTCCCGGAAAATGGCCTTTTTAAAATACCGACATATTTTTTTTAGTTTTCGGGTTTAAATATATCAAATCCTACTAACTGAAAGACGACACGAGGAAAAGGTCGCTATGCAATTAAAAAATTGTTCTTTCCTACTCGAAAGTGAGTAGTTAGACAGTGATTTACCTGGGAAAGTCTTCAAAGGACATATTTCCGGTGATATCCAAGTGAATAACTGTCAGACAGCCCTAACTAGAAACAACTCCTCCATGAAAATCGCTTTTTTAGTTTTCGGGTTAAAAAGGTATCAGATCCAACTAGCTGAAAGGCAAAGAAAGTATATTTGCAATTGAAAATTGTATCTTCCTATTCGAAATTAGGTAGTTATTATACGATTCTCGCAACTATAATAATTAGAAAATATTACGCTGATTGTCCATTGCAATTCTACTTGTTGATTCGTGCTGAAGTGCTGCAATATTCGCATTATTTTCGTAAGTGCAATAGCAAAATGCAATAATCCTAACCACTGGATACATCCAAAGTAAGTGGCAGCAGACAGACAGACAGACATTTTTTCGCATGCAAATCCATTTACCTTAAACGAAAAATTTCTTCGCGCATATTAAGCTTCTTATAGCAGTGATATACTTGCTAACAGAAACGCTCGTTGCTTCCACTTTGTTTATTGCTCGGTTTACAGGAAAAAAAATCTACTTCCACCACTTGGTACAATTTGACTTGATTTATATGAAATTTACGTGTTGTCGGTTTTAATTGCTGACACAATTTTCACTTTCTTTCGCGGAGATCCGCGTACAATGGCATGGTATGGTACTAAATAAATTTTACAAAAGCCCTTGAACACGTTAATAATGAAAAATTTACTAATTGAGCTGTCAACAAGAGAGATTGCACGAATTTCCAACAAACAAACAAACAAAAAAAAAATCGAGCTGAATAAATGAGTGAGCTCTTTAAAGTGAAGTGGTTGGGGAGAAGAAGACGAGTAATCAGGCGTCCTATGAAGTGCATGAAGAGGATTTTGTGTAATTATGAAATGAAAATTATTCAATTAATTTCCAATTTGGAGAGCAGTTAGGAATTAGCGAGAATAAAGCATTTATAATTAATTACAAATCAATTAATAGGTTAATGTTAATTGCTGAAATTTTTTGTTGCTATCGACTTCATTTGTACATGTTTAATTCATTTAAGTCACACGTGATCCTCCTTTCGTTCCGTTGTTTTTCCTGTCGTTTTTTTTATGGGAAGTAAAACATTAAAGTAAACATTAATATTACAAAACCATTAACAGCCCATTAAGGGGATGGCAGCAGAGCACACCATGATTTAATGTTACCACAAATTGCCGTTAATGCGATGCAACACATTTTGCGTTTTCGTTAACATTTTTCTGGAAATCGGGCCTATCAGAACATATCCAAAAGGAGACGACAGAGAGCCAAGGAAAATAGTATGAAAAAGGGCAAGTCTACCCAAAGTACAATGTGGAAAAGAAAGAAAAAAAGCTGAAGATTGCCAATAAGGTCATTGTTTAATTGGAACTTCAAACCTCGGGATACGCAGTGATTTATACAAAAACTAATGTTGGGCAACATATGTTGGACTATATCCCAGTAGAAAAAGAGCATCCAGGGAAGTTAAAAAGATCTGTTGAAATGGTGAAAAAATTCATAATCATTGATGAACTCAACAAGGGCTTGCAATACGAGGAAAGGGATGCTATTGTTTTGGCACCTTTTCATCGCCTTTTGACTGGATCCTCTAACACAATGATAACTTTTTAGAACATTTTTATGCAAATTTTCTTCTTTTAATTAGAATTCACATAACCAATTATTAATTTAAGTTATTAATAAAAAAACAGTTTTAAACAAACATAAAAAATTGCAAGATTTGTACGACGGAATCAAAAAAAGAAATACAACAAATGTCAATTTTAACACCTCTATTTCATCAATTCTTTTGGTGCAATCAAAAAAAGCTTCCCACGAAGCTGAAAATATGATCTTATAACATTTGTGGAAGCTACGAAAATACTACTCTTTTGAATGGCTTGCACCTTTTTTTGCTGGGATGTCTAGACAATATTAGGGTTGTCAATGTGTGTACGAGGTGTGTTCAAAAAATAAGGTGAATTTTCAAATTTCGCGGGTACCTGAAGGGACTTGACTAATCGGTCAAAGCAAAACAGCGGATAAAATGAAATTGGTGCAGCCTGTGACTACGGAGTTACAGGGAAAACATTTAATTTCGGTAATTTTTAATCAGTCATTTTGCATGGGTGATGACGCCAGAAGGAGCGGAACAATGTAGTCTATTTACAATGCCTGGCTGACGATCTGGCAAAATGTTAAGTTTTTAGAAGTTTTAGAAAGATTTACGGTAATAACCTTGTCTACCAGCCCGACAGACGGACATCTCTCAACTGATTTAAAATGTGGGTTTGGGTAGCGACGGTTGGCAAATATTTTCGGCAAGAATACTTGTATACGGGGGAATGAATTAAGCAAAAGCGATCTCACTTTATATCCAAGGACAATACCTTTAAGAACTGCTGAATAAAATATAGTTTTTTTTTTGCATTCCGATATTAATTGAACGACTGTATAGAGGGAGTTCCCGGGATGGTCTTTTTAATCACTTTTCCTACGAGTTTTGTATTCAAAAATGACTGCAAGAACGCGAGAGAACTTTACGATGGTCATTTGCTCGATACAGTAAAGGTTGAGGAAATTCATACGCCTTTACAAAAAGTTTTTAAATTCATTTCCAGAACGAATAATGTGCTAACATTAAAATTTTAAAATATAATGTATAAAGAAGGACAGGTTAGGTGCATCGAGCGATAATTTAGGTAACACAACATGATTTCTGTAAAGAACAACAAAACTCACTTGGATAGGTTTAAATGAGTGCAAATAAACTGTAAATCCCTAAGAGGTTTCTTAAAAGTTGACATTGCAGTATTAATGGAATGTCAGATTACAGTCGGAGGTTGCAAATGAGTTGTACCGATCGCGCATTTTTGTGGGCACATAGAAATTATTTTATTTTATTTATTTTTGGCTTGAAATTTAAAGCCTTCCACCCAATTAAAGGTAAATTACAATATGCAACAATTCATCTATTAGATTTAATCTGCTCAATATTATAAGCTAAAAAAATAACACGTAATGAAAATTAAATTTAAAATTTATAAAAATATGATATGATTTTAAAGAAAATATGAGTATTAAAGACAAAAAAAATATGAAAAAGAAAGACTAATTCAAAAGTTAGAAGTTAATCGGTATACAATCTGGAAATATAAGATAATCGGTATGTAATAAAGGCTGCCCACAATTTAATTGAAAACAAAATTTTACAGTAAAGTCTGAAAGTGTTGCAGAATGTGCCTTTTGTAAGAATCAGGACATAATTTAAAACATTTTAAGAGGCTTGATAGTAAATTGTAAATTCGAGCTACTCTTACTATAAAAGCACGAGCCATGAGTATGTTTATTTTAGGAATAAGAAAAAATTCAACGAATTAAAAGAAACTGAGGACTACACAGTCGAACAACTTTATAAAATAACAACAAAGACCTCAAATCGATATAATTTTTAAAATTATTATTAATTATTACATGAACACGATGCCTCAGTGAACACAAATATCTCATAACTCTATTAAACGCCATCTGAATTTTCCTCATATTTTGTTTATTAGTGCCACTATATGACTCTAAACAATATAAAGAGTGCCCCAAAAAGAACGCTAAATTTAAATGACATGCAGCAATTGAATTGTTCCTCTGGCTGTATGACATGTGGCGCCGTCTTGTTGAAACCACATGCCCTCCACATTCATTTCTCTAATTCTAGGCACGAAAAAAACTGGTTATTATTTCACGATACCGAACACCATTGACTGCTTGCGCTTGACATGCCTCATTTTCATAAAAAAAGGCCCAACGATTCCTTCAGCCCAAAATCCACACCACACAGTGACACGCTGAGGATGCATTTGCTTCTCGTGAATCACTCAAGGATTTCCCTCACCCCAAATGCGACAATTCTGCCTATTGATGACACCATCAAGATGGAAATGGGCCTCGTCCCTGAAGAACGAACTCCCTTTGCTGTCCATGGTCAGCTGGCTTCAGCTCCTGAGTCAATTGAACTTCGAAAATACATTTATGTATGGAAAGTATGGCATTCAAGTATGGAAAGTTTATGTGAAAACAATTTTTTATCAGAAAAGTGTTTATAAAGATGCTTTTTTTCTACATGAAAAGTGCCTACGAAGAAAATTTTCTACCTGAAATGTTTCTATGAATATGGTTTTCTGCATAAAAGTTCCTACCAAGACACATTTTTTTATGGAAAGTTCCTGTGAGTAAATTTTTTTACATGTGAAGCATCTAAAGGGTGTCCCAACAAGAACGCAAGATTTAAATGACTGATGCTGCAATTGAATTGTTTCTCTGGCTGTATGACATGTGGCGCCGTCTCGTTGAAACCACATGCCCTCCACATTCATTTGTTAAATTCTAGGCACGAAAAAACTGGTTATCATTTCACGATACCCAACAACCATTGACTGTTTACGCTTAACATGCCTCATTTTCATAAAAAAAAGGTCCAATGATTACTCCAGCCCAAAATCCACACCACAAAGTGGCACGTTGGGGATGGATTTGCTTCTCGTGAATCACTCGGAGATTTTCCTCAACTCAAATACGAAAATTCTGCCTATTGACGAAGCCATCAAGATGGAAATGGGCCTCATCACTGAGGATGATTTTATCGGAAAAATCAGCATTTTCATGTTGTGTCTCCAATACCCAATTAACGAACTCCCTTCGCTGTCCATGGTCAGCTGGCTTCAGTTTCTGACTCAATTGAACTTTGTATGCATAAAGATGCAAATCTTTCGTCAAAATTCGCTGCATAGTGGATTTGGAGACACCAATTTGCTGAGCTCGGTGTCGAATTGAAGTGGATGGAGTTTGAGCGACATCATCACGTACAGCTGCGACATTTTCGGTCGATCGACCTGGTCGAAGGCGCATTGTTGTCTTTACATCCCTAACAGACCCAGTTTTGGCAAATTTATCCATTAATCTCTTTACAGTTGACTCTTTTGCAGCATTATTGTGACCCCAAATTGTTCGCGATTTGCGAACTGTAGCCGCAAAACTTTCACCATTTTGGTAAAACAATTTCACAATGAGAATGCGTTGTTCATTCGTGTAGCACTCCATTTTTACTAACCTCGTACATTCTACTAGCAAACAATAACAATTGTTCAAATGTCAAACAATGACACTTCGAATGGCGCCAAATTTAAATCTTGCGTTCTTGTTGGGACACCCTTTAGAATACTAGGCATGATATAAGCGTGAGCCAATTTCTTCTTAATCGATCTGGGCAACACTAAATCAGTGTTATAAAAACTTCGCAGTGAATAATTTAAAAGCCTAACTACTTTGCACACATGATAGTTAAAGCTTAGTTTGCTATCTAAAGCTACACCCAAACAATGTACACTGTGGGCCACTCCAATACGTGTGCCACGATAAGATAAACTCAGGTTTAAATCATGATTAGAAAAAAAGCATAACTTTTGTTTTTGGAATGTTGATTGAGAGTTTATTTTCCGTCATCCATGAGCAGATCAAATTTAATGCACAATTAATATTACAATTATTACAATAAACAATTAATATACAATTAAATTGCATTAGTCGATTTACTACCAATATTTTTCAACTTTTAAGACACATTTAAATCAATTTTTGTCCATTACATTAGCTGCCAAGACGAACAACGTAATGGTCGACCAGTTGAGGTGTCCACGCCAAAATATTTTTCTTTTTATTATGTCGGATGGTTTTGGGACCGCCCTTGTACTCCATTTTGGATTTTCATTATGTTGTTGCTTTGAAATGTGCAGACCTGAAAGTCTCTATGAAGAAGGTTCATTCAAATCACAATAAATTGTAAATTTATTTCCACTTTTCATTCACGTCATCCATTTGCGATTGGTTTTTCGTCTTCGGAGAGTGTTGTGTGGATCTGTGCAACAATTTTGTTCATTGAGACATATCGATTTATATTATTTTCTGCGGTTCAGTCGCTTAAAGTGACGGACAAAATTGTACTAAAGTTCCTCAACAAGGTGTGTTAGTCGTCAGTATAAAGAGCATGACCCTCTTACACATAACATATATATATTTACAACACCCAGTGATAATAAAGTGTAACTTTTGCCCCATTTTATAAATTTAAATTTGCTGATTAATAATAAACACAACCAGCATAAAAAATCACTTTCTCAATGATCCCTCCCAGTTGCCGCCGTGTCAGGTTTTCACCTGAATTTGAGTAACAAAAATAAGGTAAAATTACGGTTTCGCTTATATTCGTAACAATTACATTAATTCCAAACACGTTTAGATTGGATTTACTGCAAGACGAATGAAGAAATACTTGCGAATGTCGTTTGGTGGAGGGGATTGGGAAACTTATTGTAATTCAACTCAGGTTAGGTTATTTGCGCAAAATTTCTTCATGTTGTTGGTGAAAATGAAAATGGATAACACCTAAGAGGCAGACACACGTGCCCACACCCTTAAGTTAGACAGACGACTCCAGTAAATCTTCCCAACTCCAAGGTGAACATGAGTGATATGGCTGTGATGGATATTCGGGCGATTGCAGCAGCATTGCCGCTCTAAGATTTCTATCTTGATAATGTCACGAGAAGTGATTACGGTGCTTGTCGTTAGGTTTACTGTTATTTCCTGAACACCTTCATCAATTGAAGGGCAACAACAGCAATGTAATGTGAACTTGGAGAGGTGCCACAAAAGGTAGAAATGAAGGCAGCAGGAAAAGTATGGCACAATAATGAATAATCTAAGCCTATCACTGGAATACGGGATTACTTTTACATTCACGTACCTATAAAGCAAACAAAAACGAAGTGAACAAAAACCGTGAAAATGAAATAAAACAAAATTGTAACAAAAATTTTAAAATATTTAACGTAATTGATTTATATTCCATAAGACGCCAGTTGAAGAAAACTTTGCCCAAATAACAGGGCAAAGCTATTAAGACAAGGGTTAATGATCATGCCATCACATTAAATCTAATCATGTTCCACAGAAGCTGTGTTTAACGTGAAATAAACCGAAGATGTGATGATGAATTTATTAACGAAAACAGCTGTAAAGTACTCGTATTTAAACGCATGATGAGTAGCAATTAGGTAAATTTCTGAGCAACCTGCTGTAAGGAAATGTTTTATCGGTTGAATTGAAAGCTACACCACCGAATAAAATTTAAATTAAACATTTGTTATTTTAATTTACCGCCCGCAAATTGAAACACGATTGCAATCTTCTCCCTACATTAATGTAAGCAGCTAAAAGAAAAAATATCTTTTTTAAATAATGGCATCAGATTCCATATTTTTGAACTGTTCGACACATTTTTTTGCAGAAAGTTTTTGTATGAAAATTTTTTGATTTTACATTTTTTCTTCATATAAATTTTCTTTTAATGAAAAGCTGTCACCACAAATAGGCCGCAATGCCACAACACTACACGTTTATAATGCGCTTTTGTGATATAAAAATCATTTAAGGATTTTAATATAAAATCTTGTTCCAATTTTATTACAGGCCTGTTAGTCATGTGCAAATTGACTCCACAAATACTGTGCATGTTAGTGTAGAAAACTGATCTTCAGATATAAGATTGCTAAAATAATTAGAGGAGGGGGATTTCTTGGAACTGACTTCATCCCATTTCTTTTAAAACACTTTTACCATGATTGAAACGAAAATTTAAGACCAAATATTACACATCATTTCCTTTATGTACAAATCACACACTTTACTTATTTAAACGAGCATTAAAATTTACATTTTTATCTATATCACGTCGTAAAAAATTACACCAAGCCACGTAAATTTCTTCGAAGCACTCCTTCTTCAATTCATTCCACAAAGTTTTCATAGTATTGCCTCCCAATGAAGATTTAATGGCCCTCTTCTCAGCCAATCATCGAATTCACTGTTTAAAACTTTTCGCTTTGAAACGCTTTGATCCATCCACACAACATGACCCAGCCGGTGCAATCGATGTATTTTGTGCTCTTGATTACGTTGATGTCGATATATAGCTCATACAGTTTCTGAGTTATACAATGCACTGATATTTTGATGCATCTAAATATTTTGAGAGAGAAGAGTATTTTTCTCTTGAAAACTCCCACAATTGATTAATTTACTAGATCTGTACTTCCTAGACCTCCCTGAACTTTCGTGAGGTTTTCAAAATGCATATAAACACGGCACGACGCTCGAGACCTCGCAAATGGGAATCCTGTCACTGGCGGTACCATAAAAACACCTCTGCAGAACAGTTATTGGTTGGTTGCCCTTCGACGAATAGTAGCTGTCGTCACAATGCTGAACAAGATTGTGGGATCAGCCCGATCCATTTGTCATGCACCCCGAGGCCGCCAGGCAAAACTTCCGTGAACAAGACGGTAGATTTGCTCCCTATAACTCTGCCGTAATACCCGTAAGCCGGGCAAATGTCTTGGAAAGAAATCCAGTCTAGTCAGCACGCTCTCTCGTTTTTAAAATAACACTAGCCAACAAGGTTTTGGACGGGAGCAGCCAAATATCTTTTCTAGGGTAATTTGATGGGCTGAATTCGAATCTGTAATTAGTTTTTCTCTATCACGTAAGGTTCTTGAGATACAAAAAAACATGTTTTTATTCGTTTCTTATATAAAAAAAATATTAGTTCATTTTAAAAATCAATGAATTTTCAGAAATGAATGGCGTTATTGGAACATCGTTTGTATTTTTTTCGGTTCGGTTCACGTATTAAAGTCCAGCAATAGTCTCCCAACAAGCTTTTGTCGTAAAATCCTTCATAATTTCTTTTAATTGTCATTAAATCTTGATGAGCACCGTTGCCTTGTTCGTCGCTCACCTCATCTAGGTTTTGTGGAAAAGAAGTCTAAATGCGAATGAAGAAAATGCTTGTTGAGTGACATCCATAAAAATTTTTCAATAATTCAGCAACAATTTGTTTGTAGTGTTCACTCTTATTGTTTGTAAGAAAACTGTTCACGATACTCTCGAAAGATTTCCAGGCTGCATATTCTTTCTCCAATAAATATTGTAAAAAATTGTCATCATTCAATAGCTTCCTGATCTCAGAGCCAACAAATATGCATTCTTTGATTTTAGCATACGAAATTTTAGGGAAAACCGCTAACAAATATTATAGTGCTGCACCATCTTTGTCAAGAACCTTGACAAATTCTTAAAAAGTCCCAATTTTATGTACAGCGGCGGAAGAAGAACGTCATTTGGATCAATTAATGGTTTATTCGAAATGTTTTGTTTTTCTGGTGAATACTCAGTTCTTTCTGGTCTGACGTAGTGATGACATGTAGCGCGACTATTCCATAGACAAAGGAAACAACAATATTTTGTGAAATCTGCTTGCATACCAGTCAACAAACCAATGACCTGAAACAGATTAATTAACAGTTATTAACGATGGTCTATACTATACGAGTAGAAATAAAGTTAAATCTCATATCATAAGGTCACCACAGATTTTCCATTTATTATCGTTGTATTTGAATAATGTCAAAATTTCAGTCATTGATTCGTAATTTTCCTTTGTATTAACTGCATGAGCAGTTGGCATGGATGGCTTTTCATTCCCATTATACAAAAGAAGAGCCTTTAAATTCTACTTAGAGCCATCAATAAATAATCTCCCTATAGTTTTGTCATATGGCTGGTTCATTTTTTGAAATAAACCATCAACATCAGTGCACTATAGAATGGAGTGTTTCTTTTCAAAATATGGAGCCAATTCCAAGCTTCTATCTCTATTGATTGTTACTTTTGTCCCAACTGCAAGATGTTTCCACTACGTGAAGCTAATAATTCTGCGTCTTGCTTCGTTAAATGTAAATCCCGAATTAGATCACTCAGCTCAGCTTGACTCACTGAATGGCGTTCATCATAATCCTTATATGTACAAAGTAATACTGCTGGTGAAAGATGTTTCGGACTCACTGCTTGTAGCACTAAGAATGACTGGTAATGAATCATTTGGTAGATGTTGATGCAGTTTTGAAACCGAAAGGACATTCGCGTAAGTAATACTTTTGATCTTTCATAACGAATCTAGCATCTTTTGTTAAACAGAAATAACAATCGGTTTGGTGGTTATTTGACTTTCTTCAAAGTACTGAAATTGACAAATCGAAATAGATCTTCTTGCCATTTGACTACTTGTATAAAACAATTCTGCAGCTATTGCAAAACATTGTCGGTGTCCACGGTTTGTTCAAGTTTCTGACAGCAAAACCAAAAGTATGTAAATATGCATATATTAGTGATTCTAATATTGCATATCCTTTCCTTCCAACCAAATATTATTCACCAGACTCAAAGGAAAAATAGCTTGAATCAGTAACACACGACCTTCCAACATGCTTAAACGCTACTATTATAAAGATTTAGAATGAATGTGGACTTCTGTCAAATTAATAATTGTGAAATTGTAGTGTCAGTATTGATTGTCTTACAGTATTGCCAGCATGCGATAAAAAATGAACAAAACGTGATAGCCCAATTTGTGTGCCAGATTCGCATGCAGCGCACCCAAATTAGTTGAAAAACATGGTTCGTTTCTACAGTCAATTATATTTTCCAAATTTGTATACCAGTGTAATTTTCATATAACATGAGGGGCTTTTTAGGCAACCGCATCAGATGATAGTGCCGAGGCTGCCAGTGACCATTAGGCAGGTGTAGAATTTACTTTTTAGTAGCATTAGCATTAGCTTCGAGGTTAGCATGGCTTTTAGTTTATTCAGAACAGTTATTTCCATTTACATAACTAGGTAAAACTTGCCGAAAATAGGAAATTGTTAGCTACTTGGCCTTTTGTCAATCAAAGAGCCCAAATTAAAATTTTCACATTATTTACTACATGCGTTAAAATCGGTCCACGTTGGTCATCTAAGTTGATATTCGTAATGCGTATTGTAATGTCCTTTTCTTCCTAATGAGTTATATTGGCTAATTGACAAAGCTACATGTTGTGCACAGGTCTCTTTACCACATATCTTTATATGTTCATTTAGCTAAATTACACCCCCCGTATGAATGCAGTGAATTTTGCTATCTGAATGTCAATCACAACATTTCGCCCCCATCTCAGAGACTCATCAATTCCATATTTTATGTGAAAAGACTACAATGGGTGACAAAGTAATTTTCTCAATTGAAGTCCACAGTGGCGGCCATATCATCTGGACTACTTTATCACTCATGAGATGAAAAATTCGGCAATTCCATTTGCCCATACAGGCATAATCCGAACGGAACTTTACAGTGCCTGGCAAATAATTTTCTTAATCTACTTTCATTTAACGGTGAACGTACCAAGCAGTAAAGCTATAATTTTCATGTCAACATATTGTCCCTGGCTTCAGTGGGTAGGCGGCGGGTCCTGGTCGCCCGGATTCGGTGAGAGTGTGTGCGTGGGAAAAAGTATGTGAATCCTTCGGTTTCTTTTTTATATTATAAATGTATTTGTGTACTCATCAGATAAAGTGTCACGTATATGTCAAATTTTTATTGCTGTCAAGGGATATGTTGGCAACAATAATGGCAAATGCATGTAGCGCGTACAGTTGTGTGTCGGACGAAGATGACGACGATGTCAATGTCGTTGTCGATGATGTTTATGTTGGTTGGTACTGGTGATGGTTGGTACTGCTCCGGTTGCTGATGACGATGATGATGATGATTGCGTATGGGCCATCATGTTGTGTTGCTGTGTTGTATGGAAATGTATCAATACTATTTATTATTTATATTGAAGTATTCTCGGTAAAGAGCTTTCCATATGTAAATAAAATCCATTGCAAATAAAAAAAGAAAAAACGAAGAATGTGTACAAAAAAGAAAGCAGAACATCACTTTAATTGGGAAAGTCACATAAATGTACATATACAGCCAAGGAAATATTAAACTGTCATGTTACTTATTATCGATGATTGTCGATTTCAATTAGAGACATTTAGAAAAATAAGTCCTTAATGGCGACGCACAGTGAATCGTCCGTTGGAAAGCTGTAAAAATGAAGTCAGCCAATGCGACTACTGTAAAGTTCACAACAATGTTAATTACCTGGAAGTTTCAAATGTGTTAAGATTTTATGGCAGCGATATTACCTGCTCTTTGAAGAACCCACAAATATATACAGGGTGGGCCATAAGGGTGTTGGCGGTTTAAATATTCAATTAAAAAAAAACTACGAAACATAAAAAAATATATTTGTATTTTTAAAAAGTATAAGCATGGGAATTTTTAAGACTTAAAAATAATGTTGTCCAAATGGCTTCCCTCGGCTGCTTGACACTCTTGGAACCGAAGTCGCAAATTTTGGAAAACTCATTGGAAAGTTGTTCTCGGTATTTTGTTACTTTCCTGAATAATGGTAATCTTCAACTGCTCTAAATTGGTCGGATTACTCTCGTAGACTACCGATTTGAGGTAGCCCCATAGAAAATAATCGCATGGAGAGAGATCGGGGCTACTTGGGGGCCATTCAATATCCCCCTTTTTCGAAATGAGTTTTCCAGGAAAAACATTTTTCAGCAGCTCTATGGATACCCTAGCCGTATGACATGTGGCCCCATCCTTTTGAAACCATATCCTCGAGGTATTGCCTTGAAGTTCTTGCAAAGCTGGCACCAAAAAGTCTGCTAGCATGTTGCAATAATTGTATGGTAAAAAAGTACGGTTGACGTTATCCCAGCCCACACGACAAGCTTAGGGCTGTGAAGTGGACGTTCATGCAAGCGTCGGGGGGGATTAGTCTCGGACCAGAACCAACAATTTTGCTTGTTCACATGGCCATTAAGGTGAAAATTGGCCTCATCACTAAAAATCACGTTGTTGAAATTGTTGAACCGCTCTAGCATCAAATTGACAAAGTTAAGTCGGTTATTGGCATCATCGGGTTTTAATTCTTGGACTATCTGAATCTTATAAGCCTTCAAATGCAAATCACGTTTCAAAATTCGTCGTAAAGTTGTTCTTTTGACATCCAAAGACTGACTTCTCTTACGTGTTGACTGTTGCGGATTTCGCTGATCTTGCAGAAACTGGGCGACCACGAACCGTAATTGGTACTGTTGAGCCGGTTGTTTCGAACATTCTGATCCATTTTCGTATCACGTTGGCGCTTGGAACTTCACTTAAATCGTGTAAACCGTGTTCATGCCGATACAAACGTCGTGCAGTAATCACTGATTTATTGTTTTCGTAATACGCTCGGACACAAAAATGCACGCTGCACTCCCGTGTACGGCTCCATGGCGACTAAATTTCCAGGAAGCGGCGCAGCGAACAACATATCCCCCCGCCACCCCGCGCCGCGCGTTATCGAGAAATTGAAGAATTAGATCGCCAACACTCATATGGCCCACCCTGTATATATATATATATATATAGACATATTCATTCTGTCAATAAAAAAGTAAAAAAAGTTCCAGGATTTTACGATTAAAAAAGGGATGTTTATCAAATTTTATTTGTCCTTATGTTTGCACCGTTTTCCTTTATATTAACGCGGAGTTTGAGTGTAGTCTGTCACTTATATTGTTTACAGCGCTTGATTATATTAGGTCATCTCAAGTTTGTTGGGCGATTACAATTACAATGAATGAAGATATCAAACAAAGAATATGTGCCTAAATTTGAAAATATTACGGAGGGAAGGTTTATTGGGAATCTAACTTATCAGAAACCTGGATATTCGAAAGCAGTCAAGATGTGGTGGAAGATATGCCTCGCTCTACTCAAGATCTTCAACTGTAATTAACTCGATAACTCGAAGGAAATGGTGAACGCAAATCTTCATTTAAGTTCGAGATAGAACGCCGCTAACCTTTTAGTGTTTTACGTAATAAATTCGTACTATTTTACACGATGGCTTGGTTATGAAAGACGAAAGAACTGCATTTTCTTCAAAAACCAAATCGCGTAAAATATGTTAGAACGAGCTAATTCCGACTCCACATTCTTAACATATAGGTTGGCGCATAAGTAACGTTAACGGCGACTATATTGAATAAGTTCTTGGTCATCATTTGGTTTTAATTCGTGAACCAATTGCATCTTATATGGGAAAAGATGTAACATATGTAAAATTCTTTGCAAAGATCGTCTATACATCTCTAACCGCCCGCTGGAAGTTTCGGGGTTTCCCTCAATACTTGCTAGCACTCGAGCAATGATCATTTCATTTCGAACTGCACGAGGTCTTCCAGCACGCGGAAGATCATAGACGGCCCTTGCTGCCTAAAACACCGAACCAATCGGTAAACTGTTGGAGCGCTAGGAGCATTTCGAACATGAAAGAAATTTCGATATGATCTGAATAATCGAATGCTGGCTTTCAAAATAAAATTGAACAGCTTTGGTTCTTTGCTCTGTGCTGAGCCTTTCCATAATAAATTTCCCAAGTATTACTTAGTTAATTCTGTAAAGAGACGAAAAAAAAAAAGATTTAAACGAAAAATGTATTCACTGATCAAATCTTAGCGTTACTTATGCGCCATACATTATAACTGATTATAAGATAAGAGATTACGAGATTGATATGTAAGCCAGCTAACAAGATTGGGGATGTCTCTGTTCCGACTGCGCCAAAACCGAGAAACTACTTCCAAGTTAATCAAAAATCAAACGGAGTTGACTGTTTCCTATATTATCGCAATATGCGCACTCGGTATTCTTGCCAGAAGGTCAGGCGGTAAACAATGAATATTACCAGGACATCATGCGGCTTTTTAGAGAAGAAATTTTATCGGAATATATCAAATTTTAGGAAAGAAAACTCTTACAGTTTGCACCATGACAAAGCACCATACCAGAATGCTATCATTGTGAACGAATTTCTGGCCAAAAACTCAACAAATATTATCGTACAGCCACTGTATTTACCTAATATGACTCGGCTGGCATTTTTCTCTTTCCAAAATTCAAATTACCGTTTTGTTTTTAGTCGATAGCAGGGAGATCTTAAGTCTTTTCTGGAAAATGTGTCTGAAACATAATTTGATAGTTAGATTATCCATTTGCATAAGTGAGGGTATTTCTTTATAAGGAGATTATATTGAAGTCAATATAATAAACATGGAGGAAAAATAAGAATTTTGTGTTTTGTTGGCCAGTTTTTGGAATTTGTATTTCTCTACACTATTATCAATTACGCAGTTGCATATATAATCTATATAAAGGGTGATTTTTTAATCGTAGTTTTTCTAAAAATCGAATAAATTGGACTTTGGCATTTAATTTTTATGGATAATTTCATGTAAATGTTTTCCGCGGCCCCGTCTCAAAATGTCCATTCGGAAGGTCCAATTTTTCGTCACTTTTTTGAGCATTTCGGCCTGTATTCCACGAATAACGCGTGTTATGTTATCCTGTAAGGCTTCAATAGTGTTCGGCTTGTCCACATAGACTAACGACTTAACATAACCCCACAAGAAATAATCAAGAGGCGTTAAATCGCAGGATCTTGGGGGCCAACTTACAGGGCCAAATCGAGAGATAAGCTCGAAGTTCATCCCTCAACATATCCATTGTTTCACGAGTAGTGTGTCATGTTGCACCGTCCTGATGAAACTACATCTAAACCAAGTTCAACTCAGCCCATTGGGGCAAAAAAGAAAAAAAAAATCGCGTATGATAACTTGACATCGCCGTAAACGGTAACGTTTCTTCCACGGTCGTCTTTGAAGAAAAATGGACTGATGATGCCACCAGCCCATAAACCACACAAGACTGCCGTTTTTTCAGGATGCATCGGTAATTCATGTATGGCATGTGGCGGTTCATCACTCCAGATGCGAAAATTTTGCTTCTGTACGTATCCGCCCAGCAAAAAATGAGCCTCATCGCTGAACATAATTTTTCGATAAAACAGCGGATTTTCATTGAGCTTTTGTAAGGCCCATTCACCAAAAATTAGACATTGTGGCAGGTCATTCGTCATTCCATGATGAGATGGCAGATGCCAACCTGAAAAACGTAAATCTTAAAAAATCAGCTTATATATGTATATACTATATACACTTTGCTATAATAGTGCAGTATAGTAGTATCCATTTAGTCGTTTTAAACCCGCCAGTCTGCCAAGGCTGTCAGCTGTTAAATGCCTGTCATTTGAAGTGTTATTTAGTGATGCACAGTCCGGACTACATCCTTGCACAATAGGTCGATTATGACGTTTTTCATATTTTTGCACATTCTTCGGTTGTTAAACGATCCATATTCGTAACAGGCAAATCTTTCACTAAATAAATAACATTTCAGATGATAGGTATTTGACAGCTGACAGCCTTGCCAGACTGACGTTTTTGAAACCACTAAATGGATAACGGTGTACGAGTATACATTTGCGGTGGTAAGGAAAAACAATTTAATTGGTGTTAAGACAAAGTCGGTTTATTCGTTATTATTATTGCGGTTATTTTGATGCATATTTATAGCCATTTCCCATACCAAAATTTGATGTAATTCCAAAGTTATAAACAATTTTCGAAGCAGCAACATTTGATGAATTATTGATATTAGTAAGAACACATTTTTTGTTATTTTAATGTTTGCCCCAAAACTAGCCGACCTAATAAAGAAGACTCAAAAAAATTGGAAAGCATTTCCTTTATTTTTCAACATAATCTTCTTTTAGCTTGATACACTGTTTCCAGCTATATAACTTGTTTATCGTAGGAACTGTCAAACTCCTTAGAATAGCCATCAGTTGCAAACTCCACTTCTTCTTTACCATCGAGCCAGTTTCTTCAAGTTTGAAAATAGAAAATAGTCCGAGGGAGCTAAACCTAGCGAATAAAGTGCGTGATGAAGCAATATGAATCATTAATTTTGGCCGTCGCAATAGTGGATGTATGAATTGAAGCTATTACCTTGATGAAACAACAATTTCTTTTTCGCCAAATGCGGCCACTTTTCCATAATTTAATCACCTAAACGCTGCAATAAATTAGCATAATATACGCCGTTGATAGGTTTTCTTTTCTGAAGCTAATCAGTAAAAATAATCCCATGTTCATCTGTAAAAATAGACGCCATGACCTTGCCTACAGATGGAACCATCTTTGCCTTCTTTGGACACGAATATCCTATTCTAATCCACTGTTTTGACTCTTCCTTTGTATCAGGTGTGAAGTGGTGGACTTATGCCTCATCAATGTTTACAAATCAATGCAAAAATTCGACTTTATTGCGGTGAAACATCGCCAAACACAAGATGAGGCTGTTTTTGCTCTATTGAAAGCAAGCGTGGCATCTATTTTGCGCACAGCTTTCTCATCTTCAAATCTTCGGCCAATGTAAGATGTGTAGCACTTCTTGAAATGTGTGGCTGAAATCATTTCAGCCAGCTCACACTTACATAGATAAACTTTACAGAGTTTCAGAATTAGATTTAGATTTTTTGCTATCATAAGTGGAGTTACAAACTCAGTTATACTAATAGCACGGTTTTTAGTATAAATAAAATCGCTCTAATATATAACATTCAGTAGGTTAGCATTAATCTGAAAATATGTTAAACGTAAATTTCATGGAGCCACAATTAACAAACCTGCATATTGCACCAAACATTTAGCCTTCAAACAATTTGTAATTATTTTCTTGGCTGTATGTCCTTTACCAATTTTTTTGAGTCATAATTTTGTACATTTCATTTGTGTCACAGCCATCATACACAAATTTACATGCATAAATGTACAAACGTAGGTATGTAAGTTTACATAAAATGTTATATTTATTTTATACTCAATTTCCATGGAGACTATTAAATGTGATACGAGTACTTTGTAACACATTAACACCGTTATGAATAATTTAATATTATAATACTGTAAAAATAAAAAATTAATATAGTCTCGGTAGAGTGTGGAATAGCATGAACCGTTTAGTTATATTTTAACAGTGTTTATGCAACAAATGACAAGAGAGAATCATTGGAAAATATGTCTCAGATTATACTGTCTAGGATCACATGGCTCATATGGTAAAACATTTTGTCTTATTAAACCATAATTTGGAATGATAATAATTTAATACAAGTTTTGCCTTTTAAGTAAACAAAAAAAAAATAATTGTGAAACGAACAGCCTAATGTTACGTGTAATAGATTATACTCTATGCAAATTAATAACGCATGCAAATGCTAAAAATGCAAACATTACATTCAAAAGTGAACATGGTAAAAGAGCATTATATATAAATTATCCATTACCAAAAATTATTTAAAGTAACTTTGAAACACAGAAATATGCTAATTTCTAAATTAATTTATCTCAAACAAAACAGCATAAATAATTCGAAATCAAAATGTTGTCAATTTGCAAATAATTAAAAATCTATGCTGCGTTATTAGCCTAGGTATTGTGTTATACGTCATTTCTTCACTCATATTTCGTAATTTGTACATAAAGCTCAACTACAAACACATTTAAATATTAAGAAATGAAATGATCAAATGTAAGGGTTCTACAGCAAAAAGTATGATATACTGGAGATGTCAAATTAGAGTATCCAAATGTCATAAATTGATTTATTGAATAAACTGGAATGTTATGTTGCCCTTTAGCGATTGAAAGGAATAATTAGGCCCAAATGATAAAACCTACAGATTTCTTACACGATCCGTCGTTCTACATTTTATCAAAAAAAAGTATCAGAAAACATAAAATATTTTTAATTCAGGTAAATACAGGGTGGCGCAATAGAACGTGCATATTTAAAAAATAGATTAAAAAATAAATACAAAAGCTATGGTTAAAATAAATCTAAGGCATTGTAGATTGTAGACCCTCTCTACGACGGGCACTCCTCTAACCGCAAATGAAAATTATTGAAAACTTTCTTCAGTAATACTGGTGTAATGGCTGCCATTTCACCACGGATATTCTCCTTGAGCTGAACGATGTTTCTTGGATTATTACTGTAGACTTTGTGTTTGACGTATCCCCACAAAAAAAAGTCAAGAGGTGTCAAGTCTGGGCTACTTGGGGGCCATGGGATATCACCCCTTTTCGAAATCTGTCTGCCAGGGAACATCTGCTTCACCACCGCCATGGAGCCATTTGATGTGTGACAGGTAGCTCCATCTTGTTGGAACCAAGTTCTGGAATTCACTATTCTTGAACTTTCAATTTCTGGAGCCAAAAATCCGTCCAACATCTCAACATAGCGTTCCGTATTAACCGTGACGTTTTGGCCCCACGCATTTTCGAAGAAAAAAGGACCAATTATTCCTCTGCCAGAGATTGCTGCCCATACTGTCACTTTAGGACTATGCAATGGTTTCTGGTGTTTGATTTTGGGATTTTCACTGTTCTAGTAACGACAATTTTGACGGTTTACGAACCCACTCATAAGGAAATGAGCCTCGTCAGAGAAAAGAATATTGTCAAAATTGGAAAATCGATTAAGCATTTCATTAGCAAATGCGAGCCTTGCTATGAAGTCAGACTCTTTCAATTCTTGTGTTAATTGCAGCTTATATGGATGCAGTTTAAGATCCAATGTTAAAATTCGTTGCAAACTTCGTCGCGATAATTGTAAGACAGACGATCTCTTGCGAGTCGACATTTGTGGATTTCCTCGCACTGACTCCATAACTCTCTCAACATTGTCTTCGGTCCTAGATGTTCTTGGGCGACCATTTGCTTGTGGTCTAAATGTTGAACCGGTCTCTTCAAAACGCTTTACCCATATTTTAATTAAATTAGCACTCGGAGCTTCACTAATTCGCCGTAGTCCATATTCAGCACAATATAGACGCCTAGTAGCAATATATGAACGAGAGTTCTCGTGAAATGCGAGTACGCAAAATGCGCGACGCTTCCCGTCGAGTGATTCATAACGACTAAAACTCCATGAGCCCGCCAACCCAACGATGTAGGCGCCCCCTTCTCTACCTCGCAAAAAAAGATGATGCAATATGCACGTTCTATTGCGCCACTCTGTATATTATATTGCCTTCAAAGTAGGCCCCTTCCCAAATACTACACTTGCCAATAAATAATCTCTATCATCAAAATATTTTTCAAATGCATTTTCCATAAAAGACTACAGTTCTTGCTACAAATTCTATTTTAAGCCTTCAATTGCCTGAAAATGAGTGCCACGCAGTAGTAATTAAACTTTTGAAAAGAGAAAAAGACAACCGGATTCGTATCAGATCAGTACGTTGACTGTTTGATGATATCTCTTCAGTTATAGGTCAAAAATTCCTTTACAGTGCTACCCAGCAAAATTGTCGATTACAAATAACCAAATGCAGAAAACTCTTACAACGGTAAAGAAGCTCTATGACAAAGTTGTTCTCGGCACTAGCATGGTGGTTATAGTACGAGATTATCATGCATATGATCATGATCATAGAGTTCGATCTCAGTGTCCGATACAATCAGCTATCATTATTTAAACGGTGGTCACCTGGATATGTCTGACGACCGCTTTGAATAGTCGAGTAATCGATAGGTCTAGTTAATGCTTCTCAAACTGTGACGTTTGGAATCACCGTTAAACTGTTAGTCCTAGTGAGTAAGTCTAAAAATTAATAGGCGTGTTAGCTCACTGAACAGTTTCTACTTTCGGCAGAAAGGGTCGTGGCAAAGCAACCCACCCTTATTCGCAGGACTTAGTTTGATGAATAACCGAGGAGAGATAAATTATACTTAATTTAATACCATTGAATGAAAAGTATGAACTTAAGAACACATAGGTTAAATTAAGCAATTTGTATGGAAGGCACCAAAAAGGGCGTGGTTATCCTTTCGATTTTTCAAATATTATCAAGCATAAACCACAACAATTTATAAATATTTGGGCTAATGCTACCTAAGATTAAAGAGAAAGCAAGAGAAAGCTTAATTCTGATAAATCGGCGAATTTGTATGGGAATTACAAGTAACGTTCTGACACTGCCTCCTATTTTCATTCGCAGAACTTATTTTATCAAATGCACGATGTGCACAAAATGTTACTGAATGCAGGATAACCGGTTAAGAAAGGCACACATGAGAAACAACGCAATGGGGGCAATCGCTTGGTCGAATTTTTCTCTTGGACTTTATCCATTTAGTGGTTACAAAACCAATGGTCTGGCAAGGCTGTCAGCTGTTAAATATCTGTCATCTGAAGTGTTATTTATTTAGTGAAAGGTTTACCATTTACAGATATCGATCGTTCAACAACGGAAGAACTTGTAAAAACAGTAAAAACTTACCAGAAATGTGGCGATTCAAACGTTGGCACTTTGGTGCATTACGGGGTAATTATGGTCATCGTAAATGGCCTACTCTGAAAGGAATTGATAAGATAATAAAGAAATCTAAAGAGACTGAAAGCGTTACAGATGTCCATACAGATGACGTGTACAGATGGCCTTTGCATCATCGCAATACACGCACTGCTGAAAATAACACTTCTATTAGTGATTCAGTATCATCTCGACACGTACCATCTTTTCGTCGATTATGAACCTGCCTTCGATAGCCCGATATGGCAAAAACTGTATGAGGCCATGTCCGAGTTTGGAGTTCCTACGAAGCTTATACGTCTTTGTAGGGTGACGCTGACTGACACGAAGTCTTCAGTAAAGATAGGCAAAGATCTAGGCGAGCCTTTTTACACCAAACGAGGGTTTAGGCAGGGCGGCAGTCTATCGTGCGACCTCCTCAACACACTTTTGGCGACAATTATGAGGAAAACTGCTGCTAACATGACTAGTACCATCTTTAACAAAATCCATATGTTACTCGCATATACAGATGACATAGACATAATTGGCAGAATACTGCATAATTGGCAGTTTTCGAGAGGAAAATACTCCAGAAAATATATAGACCCATCATCGTTAACGGAGAGTATCGGCATCGCACGAACAATGATCTGTATAAACTGTATGCCGGCATCGACGTGTCAAACGCATTAATATACAGCGATTGCGTTGACTGGGCCATGTTGCGCGGATGGAGCCAAATGCTCCGGCACGGGAAGTTTTCGACAACGAATTCGATGGACGGCGCAGAGGGTGGCGACCAAACTTCGTTGGAAAGACCAGGCATTTGAAATACTATCGAAACTTGTTGTGACGGATTGGAGGAGAAGCGCAGAAGATCGAAGCGCTTGGAATTATTTTCTACGGACGATATACTTTGGACTTGGATTTGCACCTACATCCATATAGAGTCTAAGTCACGCAACAAATAAAGCCGGCTAACTATTTACAACGCCGTGATATGCTGATTGGGTGCTACAGCAAAGGGATATCATTGCTGATTTTTCGAATTAAATTTCCTTCAGCGATTCAGCTCATTTCTCACTCGATGGTTACGTCAACAAGCAAAATTGTCACACATGGGGCTCGGAGAACCCAGAAGTGATTGTGGAAAAGCCATTGAATCCGGAAAAAGTGTCTGTTTGTCACACGGCGCTATAGCCGTATGATAACCGACTTTTTTGGCCAGCAGTTAAAGATTATAAACTGAACGATATGTGATTTAAGCAAGACGGTGGCACGAGTCACACAACACCGCACGAAGTTGCCAAAAAGCGTAGTTTCACATTTTGGCCAAATCAACTGCTCACCAAGACCATGCGGTTTGACGCCGTTATACTTTTTTTGTGGAGTTACGTCAGAGACCGCGAATAATCCCAAAATATTGGAGTATTTGAAAACCAACATTCGTCAAGTTACCGCCAAGACACCGCCCAAAATTTGCGAACTGGTGGTCGAAAACTATCTCAGAAGTATCCACTGCTGCAAAATCAATCCAGTGGCGGTCATTTAAATGACGTTGTATTTCGTACACAATGGCAAGGTTCAAGTATTGTAATGAAATAAAAGTTTCATCGAAATCATAGCTTTATATGTGCTTTATTTAACTTTACTTTTAAAGCCGAAAAATGGATAACAAATTAATACGATATAAAAAATCAAAGTTATCTGAGCCTACTAATTAAAAATAACAGTAGAAAGTTTGAATTTAAAAAAAAATTGGTAAATTTTGTGTGAAAACTAGCAGAAGTGGCCGACATATGTAGCCCATTCACCATTCCGTCGTCACGATCTTAAAAACTATTATATTGTGTAAAATTTTAAGAAGTTTCACGGAGGTTTGAGGCAGTAACTGTAGTTATCCACCCAGCCAGCTAGACAAACGGGCAGACATCGCTCAATCGGCTTAACAATTCCTGAGCATCTTTAGTAAAAAGATGCCTGGTCTATTAAATGCTTCCATTTTGTTATAACATTTTCGACGTATTAAACGATATATACGTACATTCCTTCGGGTGGACATATAATTAAGATATTCTACAGCAATGTGAAGCTCTGGACAATTTTCTGAGAACAGCTCGTAGTACTTTCCCTAATAAAAGTAGCCACAACACCAGGCATATTTAGTTATGATTGCGCCAAATATGACACTGAATTAGTATCTAATAGTCCATATGATCTAATTAATATTTCACTGAACATCGTTAGATCAAATGTGAAATATTCCAAAATCCTGCATGTCATATTAGGCAGTACAAAAAATGAAATACTTTCTTGTTTTTTTATTCAATGTCATTGCTCATGTGCCAAAGCTCTACTTGTAGCTGTTATTGGTTTTTTTTTTTTGCCTATTGGACCATTCCGATTGCTCTGGCAGCCCTATTCGTTTTGTATCAACGGATATTTCTTATAATGCATGTATTGCGTGTTCTCTGGTTTCATTTAGGCTCTTTTCTTATGCCTTCTATTATGGAATGACTCTCGCCTTCATTCACACACAGTAGGGGATTCATAAAAAGTAATTATTTGCACATTCAACACTTTAACGCAAAAGTTCATATCTGTGAGACTCATTATCGCCATCGTTGTCGGCGTCATTATCATCACATTTTCAATTCATGTAAATTTGAAACAATACCTCCATTCTCCGATTACTACCAGTAGCAGTAGTAGTTATTCATAGTTGGTTTCTCATTCTTGTCGCCCAGCCTCTGTGAGTGGATAATGGTTGGTTGTGAGTGCTTTTCATGTTCACTAATGAAGACTTTTTTTGTTTTGTTCAATTTTCGCTTTTCATTTCATTCAGTCAACAAGAACAAGAACAACAACGAGCTCGTTACAAAGAAAATAAAGCACTAAAGTGGAAGAGACTCGTTCGCATTGTCCTTTATGTATTTTAGACATTGGTAACATCTAATGACTTTGTGCTCCGTAATATGTTTCAACATTTTGCACAAATCCCCAACCGTATTCGAGAGTGCACTGGGCACGTCTCTAAATGCTGTGGTTAATTGTTTTATTCGAAGTTGTAGCGAGTGTGCACAGCACTCCTTTCGTTCGTTTGCCCATTCGCGTTTGGCACAGAGCCATAAAGCCTTTTGGCAATTCTTTTGGCGTATCCTGGCCAACTAACCGAACGATCAAGTAACCGACCAAACAAAAGCCAAATAGTCAACCCGCCATGTTTATGGTGGCTGATATTACTGGATGAGTGAAATCCACGTTCTAATTTATATTGTTTTTTTTCTGTTCTCTGGCTTGCATTTACGGCAGATTCGTAGAAGCCGCTATATATATACTCGTATATATTTTTTTTAATTTATACCATTATTTCCCGTTGAAGCACAGTGGGGGTTTTAACACTTCCGTGGTTTGTTGAATGACGAATTTTAAATAGAAGAAAAGCCATAAAATTACAAGAAAATGATGCAAGGAAGCAAAGTACTCAACCGCGCAAGGGTTAAGAACGGAAGCTAAAAACAGCAAAACGATTTTCTTTTAATGAGAAATTTTGAAAAAAAGATACTAAAACCAGCACAGAAATTTCGATCAAGAGAACTGACGTATAAATACCTTCATCTAAAGTCCGTTTGTGTTTTTGTAAAGTTGAAGGAATGCTAGAAAAGTTCTATTCACAAAATCGGAGTATTAAAGCAGAATCTACAGTGTGGCGCACGAATCGCAATACAAACACAAAACGGGGACCAATGGGAACCCTGATCTAAAGATGTTAAAGGAGCTTTTTTTACCCAACTGAACTGAACCAGCCGAAATTCGCCCAAAACGTATCCGTTTCAATAACATTTGGTTCCAGCAAGATGAAGAACATAACCAGACCGGTTATGGCAGAGCTCCAACGAAAATTCCCAAACAAATTTATATCCAGAAACTCTGCTTTTCTCTGACCTTCTCTAACCTGACTGCACCAAACTTTTTTATGGGGTTATGTCAAGCAAGGGGTGTTCAAAACGAAATCAAGAAATTTGACTGAATCAAAGCAGTCCATTAAAACAATAATTGAGGCGATCCCGACTTCAACCCTTCAGGCCGCAATGAATAATTTTCTAATCAGGTGTCGCATATACGTGAATGATCATGGAACACATTTACCGTCTGTCATTTGCAAAACCAATTAGTCATATAAAATAAAATTGAGTTTTCTATACAATAAAAACATAAATGAAATACATTGATTTAAAAAAAAAAGGAATTTGATTTTCTTTTTCGTAGCACAATTGGTGCTCCATCCTGTATATATTCAATTGTTGCGTTACTGACAGACTGACGAACTGGCTGATCATCGCCCAGGTAAGGCTAAAGCTAAAATCACGAAAATTGGGGTACGCATTTCCCTCATGGAGTAGGTGCGCGTTAAAAAGGGCAAATAAAAGGGTAAAAAGGGACAAATCTTTTGCGATTCCCCAGCTCAAATGGCTTCAGAGCAAACACGGTGTAAGAGGGGGTGTTTGGAAACCCGAGCTCTTACGGAGAAAAATAGGGTAAAAAGGAAAACATCAAGTACCATCGCCCAACTCATACGGTTTGACATAGAATCATTGGTGTCCATAATCCACTCCCAAAATAGAAGTGAGGTAAGAAGAGGTTTTTTTTCAAAATTAGTACATTTAGTGGTAAAACAGAGTAAAAGGGCTCAGCTCGAAGGACTAGAGATAGAATCACAAAAATTGGCGTCCGTATTTCCCTTTCACTGTAAACACTCTATAAAAAGGAGTTTTTCGAAATTCTTAGGGATAAAAATAAAGTTATGAAAGGATCTGGATAAAAAGGGATTAGATTAATACCGTTGGCTACATTAAAAGCTTCAGTCTAAAATCATTATTTCCAGCAAATAATTGAAGACACGTCAACATAACTGGAACTGTCCATTTCCCATACAGCATAGGCGACCGACAGGAACCGATTTTTTTTCGAAACTCGTATCTTTAAAGGATAAAACTGGTAGACACGGGAGAAAAATGGTGCCATCAAGTTACACAAAAGATTGGGGTTAAGGTCATGAACATTATGTTGCACATTCTTACAGAATAGATGGCGACAAAAAAAGATGTAACGCAATTATTAGTTTTAGGTGTACCCGTACATAAAGGTAGAAGAGTGACAATAATGACATCATCGCTCACCACAAGTGACTGAAATAATGTACTTTTGAATTCAATTATATACTATTGAATATTTTACTTTTATGGTATAGTCAGCCGTGCTCAAAGGATAGAACAAGAAAATGGTGCACTATCGATATGAAAAAAGAGCATAGTTCTTGAATGAGAAAAGATTTATAAAAATGTGTACCCTTAGAAGACAAAACATGAAATAAGGTGGGCAAAGTAACTTAAATCGTCAAAGTGGAGGTATACGTTCTAGCATGGAACGCAATAAAAATCCAAACTTTCGAACAGGAAATAATTGGGACAGAAATTAAGCTAAACTTGATTTAAAGGCTGAAACTGAAAAGACTAAACTTAAGGGGCACATTCCTTAAGGAGCACAGGATGTCCACACGTACTAATTAAACCGTTGAAGTCAGAATGTAGGTAATTGGCAGAATCGACAGACAGAGCTGAACAAGTTGCAAGCGACGTTAAGTTCTGAATTATTTCTTGTATCTAAAATGTGGAATCATGCGTACGAGGTAGGAAGGACTGCCTATTCCTAGTAAAATTAATAGAATTATAACATTGTGAAATTATCTGCTTAGGAATTATATGTGGACCACTATTCGTTTAAATAGTATGTATGGTACAATAAGGCTCGCAGCAATGCTGTTAATTTTCAGAACTTCGTTTACTAAATTCCTGATACTTTCTATACTCGTGTAGAAAATTCAGCACCAACTAATCAGTACCGACATTTCGATCAGGTAAACTAACTTACACATACCTTTAATCTTTTTACGTCGATGCAAAAACTTGCAGGGTGTCAAGAGTGGCGTGATAAATCATTCGGTTCTTCCCCATTATAGTTGTGGTTTATGGCGCAGTAAAAGACGACAAATTAAAACTCAACTGAACTTAATTATTACATCTTACTATTAATTTAATTTCTTCAGCTAATTTGTCGACGAGGTAATATCCTAAAGCCACCAGCAAAGCAGGCCATTTTCATTCGTAGAATTTTTAGTTTAATAAAGCCTGATATTTGCTACAGTAGATTGAAATGAGGATAACAATTTAATGAAAGATAAGAATCCAAGAATGTTTGGATTAAATTAGGTCATTTAATATAAAAAGACGCGGAAGGGCGTTCTACGTTATATTGAATTGAGTGTAAAAATTGGGCGAACACTAAGAATACACGAATATATATATATGGATTTAATTAGGTTAAGTCAGGTTTTTCATATTATGCCAGGCATTGGAATTTAATATAATCGACAAAAATATAAGCTACTTAAGCCTACGGATTGCAGTTTAGAGGAGAAATATCCAATTTCCATAAATTGATCCGAATGGGCGTGGAAACGCAGTATATTTTCGTTCCCAAAAATGAGTCTGTGAGACGCACAAAGTGTTTCAAGTTTAGCTAATTTATAAATGACTACATGAAGACATAAAGCTAAGACTATATAAGATACCAGAAGGAGCGAGGTTATTTCATTGATTTCTCCCGCATTTTACCAAGCATTGCGAATCAATAGAATGAACACAACTTTCGATTGCTGCTGTCTACGAATAGGGAGCTACAGGGGAAAAATTTATTTTCACAACATTGAAAAGTTTGTTTGGAAGGCGCCAGAAAAGGTTACTGTACCCTGTCTATTTTCATTAAGAAAGGGTTTGCGAAAGTAGGTTTCGCAAACCCTTAAATTATGAAAATTTTGACTGACAAAAGATATGAACTTACTAATATATGGTTTAAATCGATGATTTGTATGAGAAACAACAACACGGGGGTGGTTAATCGATAGATATTTTGGAATTTTGCCAGGCATTATAAGGTAACCAAAAATTTACGGTGGTTACCTTATATGGTGGTTTTGTCCCAGCCAAGAAATATTTCAAAAGTTTAGAAACCTTTGGGCTTTTCTAAATTCGATGGCATTTAAAATCTTATCGACCGCAAAACGCACTGGGTAAAGAAATCTAAGTGATTCTGTCAGCCAATCAAAGCCCTGAGATTTGTTAGAGTCTCAAGAATCAGGTGCTTCCTCTTTAGACATGGTCGACCGCTTCCACGATTCGATCAAGTGTATGACTATACATTTTTCGTACTAGTGAACTTTTATAAATTCCCACGTTTTCGAAAAACAAATTATCCGTTTCAGTTGGACAGCTTTAAAAAATTTACTAAATTTTTCTAGAATGAGTAACTCTTCATATTATTTTTTCTAAATTTTCAGATCTCAGCAAAATAAACGGTAATTGATTTTGGCAAAATAATTCTGATGGTTCTGGATCGTAACCCATCAAAAAGGAAGCATCAGAAGCAGCATTATTTTGGAACACAGAAATGAATCAGATCGGCAACGAGGCAAATGAATTAAGTTATAAGAGGTATGTACTTTTATTATGCTGACTTTTCCGTTATTTTGAAGCAGTTGTAAAGATATAATCATAATTGGTTTTATAATGGACATTTGATAAATTGGTACCAGTTCAGAAGAATATATTTGAAAAGATTAATATTATTAGCATTATCTTAATATCCGTGGACGTTCTTTAAAACAACTTTTGTCTATAAAAGGAATCAATTTATTATAATATTTATTTGGTTTAGGCCTGATGGGGACTAAATTTATCAGTAATAATGATTGCGGTCCTTAGAGTCATGAAATAAGTGATCAACCAAAAATATCAAATATATATTTTGTATTTTTTTATAGTATCAAATCATATCCAGATCAGTGACCACATCAAAAATTTCTCCTCCTCCCATATAACGTACCGAAAGCACGATTTCCTACTGAAAATGTGATTACTGACATTTCTTTCGTATATCTGTCGGGTAAAATGTTTTGATTCTAATTTTTTGAAGGTAGTTCCAGTCCATGTTTTCAAACAAGTTTCAAAAAGATTCCAATAAAAACTGATGACATTCAGAATCTTCCTCCAAGCGGCCCAGTAATTTCAATTTAGTCGATAATTAGCTTTGACAGATGAAGATAAGAACCACGGACAACCAAGATTACTTTCTCAAGAAGTTTCTCGTTTTTATGAGCCGTATAATTATTATTATTATTTTTTTTTTTTTTTTTTTTGTTCCTTCCTACCGCAAATTGGTAAAAGAAGAAATGTTCTACTAAACTGCTTGAATATTGTTAATACGGGGGGTTATCACAAGTGGTTTCAAAAAATTAGAAGTTAGAAAATGAAAACACGGGGGGTTAGAATTTCGATAGAAACTTCTTTTTATTGAACGGTTTACCTTTCCGCTTATATTTTCTGCTTATATATATGGGGTCATATATTTCCTTTCTTTTTGAGGTGAGAGTGTAAGTTTCGCACTGTTCTTAATGGAGTGAGATTAAAATAAGTACTGAACTTGTGTTAGCCACTTCACGAGAGTTCAAGTGTACATTTCACGAAGTATCTCACTACTTGAGTGTTGGAATAAAGCTATATTCTTAACAGTTAAAGGAATAGAAATGGGAACGGGTATTTAATAGTGCGTAGGTGGGACGATATGGAATCGTTAGTTTCTCATAAACAAATATGCTACATAAATTCCTTTTTAAATTTTCCCAAAGACATGCAATTACTGGGAGAAACTCATTTCAGTATTTCCACCAGATTTTGTTTTATTTTTTTATTTCGATTTTCAGAATTTTTCTTATAAGAAAAACTTTAAGCACAAAGGGATCTGCATTTTGGGGAATGACAATACTACTGTAAACGTTTGCCGAAGAACTTAAGGACTTAACTATTGTACAAAGCATAAACTTAGATTTTGTTGCATAGTGTTATTGATTTAAAATTTTCAATCAACGTGTTGCAGAAATTTTTAGTTATCCTTCATCTAAGTTTTCCAAATTTCATTTTAAATACAAGGCGGAGAAGAAACGCTTTTTAAGATGGAAAAGCAATGGTTGCAGATATTCTAAAAATAAATTTCGGAATTTAACGTTCATTTGAATAATAAGTGGGCAGGCCCTAAGCTTGTCAGCCGCCAAGAGTTCTGGACGGCCAAAGCTTATCGGTACTGCAGCCGTTTGAATACTCGACTCGATATCATCGATACCGCCAAAGTATTAAAACGAAATTATTGATACTGCGTGTTAATCGAAAGTTCTGAAAAGTTCTGAACTGCCAAAGCTTATCAATACTGTAGCCGTTTGAATACTCGACTCGATATCATGGATACCGGCAAAGTATTGAAATAAAATTATTAATGCTTCGTGTTAATCGAAAGTTCTGAAAAGTTCTGAATTACCAAAGCTTATCGATATTGTAGCCGTTTGAATCCTCGACTCTATATCATCGATATCGGCAAAGTATGGAAACAAAATTATTGATACTGGCTGTAAATTAAAGAAAATATTGGAGAAGTTTAATATTTCCGGAAATAAGCTTATTTTTGCCGGGTCAAACTTGTTCATACTGTACCAGATTGCGTTGGACTATATAATTAATGAATAAAGTTGAGAAAAATACCGGAAAAGTTTAATTTGTCCAGAAGTAAGTTATCCTTGCCGGAATAAACTTTTTCACACTGCACAATTTTGCCACTCGTGACACTTGCGATCTATATGAGAGTGAATTATGGAGATATCAGTCTCGAAAAAATTTGACGCCCTATAGTTCACTATATGATGATATAGGGTGCTACAAAAAGGAATTATCATTCTCTACATAACAATCATATTTTTAGCCGTTTTACTTGCCTTTTCGTCTGTATTCAAGAAAAACTGTAAAATAAGACGCATGAAGCCTGGTGTCCATCTCTGACGCGCTATCTTACAACATTGAGTCAAGCGATCACAAAACTGTCCGATTAGTTTTTTTTTTAGTAAGAAATTGTTTCTTCTAGCCTTTCGCGATCGCGAGATATAGATTACTAAACGCGAGATATAGATTACGCGAGATATAAACTACTAACACGCGAAATATACCTATAGATTACTAAAGCCATCTATCGGAGAAATATTGAAACTCTTTTTAGTATCCCATATATTTTACGTCAATCAAGTAGTTTCGAACCTCTTTTACTATTTATTTGGTACTTCAAACCATTAAACCATTAGTCTCTATTCAAATAGTAGTTACCAGATCCCAAGATGTGGTAATATTGCAATTTATTTTGACACAATCTTTCTGCTGCGTTTTCATTTCTTTGTGAATATTATCAACTATCCAGAATACCTATTGCTCTTTTAATGATAAAATTGCTGACAAACATAGTATGCTCATTGCCATTGTTCTACACAAAACAACCATCTCGTTCATAACTCACTGGGGAAATCGAATCACGCCCTGGGACAACTTTTGCTAAATGCATTGTTATTCCTCTATCTCTATCTTCTATTCGCAAAACACAAAAGCCTTCCACACTGTGCACCGGCCATAAGGCCTTCTAAGTATCAAATGACAACTCCTGCCACCGATGCCATCACAATTGTTGCATTGGCATGACATAAACGTGGTCTTAGTCTTGGTAGGCAAAATGAGTTTATATTGATGCGGTTGTTTGTCTGCAGTGTTGTTCAGTTTAATAGTTATTAGTTTTTCCGTCTAAATGGTAGATATTGTTTGCAAAATAGGGCGTGAACTAATTAAATATGTTTTATATTCAATACAAATGTGACGCCAAAGTAAACTGCACAATGTAATACAGTTAAAGAGCTGATGAGACAGTCTTGCAACATCCGCTGACCTAAATTTGCTGTGCCCTTAATCCATCAGTTGGATTAAATTTGATGTGCTAGGATGGACAGATTTTCCATAGTCAAATAGTCCTGAAGCTAAAAGCCACCATAATCTAGTGAAGAGAATAATAATTGGCGGCATTAATAGAAAAACATTAGAAAAGTTGACATTTTTATGTTATTTAGAGTCTACTACTATTAAGATAAGTTAACAACACTGGTTGACAAAACTCGATTTTGATTACGGTGTGACGAAGTCGAAGGTAAATATTTTTTTAATTCGAACCGATTTCAAATGCATTTTCTATTATCTGGATCAGCCCTAATTATCAAGATTAAAAAATCAAAATAATACTGAAACTTGGTTCAAATAGAGTGGCTTACATATACCCTTACCCGATTCCATTTATCAAAATTCTTTAAGCTTTCGCTTTAACTTCTGTGTTGATGCATGCGTGTTGAGATAGTTTGGAAATGAAATGAATGGACAGAAAGTTGAAAATAGACAGTTGGAAAAGTTCGTGAGGTCTAATAGTTTCGAACTGATATAAAATTATAATAAGCTAAATTTTAAAAAATTCGGGCAACTTTTAAATCTGACGTATTTAGGCAAAAATCGCAAGTTTTATTATATCAGGATATATAAATATATACAAATGGTCCAAAAATAAAAATACGAGTATACATAAATATGTACAAAATATTAATTTTCACTCAGATTTTAAAGTAAATTTTAACGTTGCTCCTGTTCGATCTAATTGAGATGAATTGAGAAAAATTCAGCTCCCATCTGATTTGAGTTTGGGTAAAAATAACTTAGTGTGACTAATACAAATTCTAATACTGATTATTTGAAAACATGTCTAGAAAGATTTAAACCCAGTACACAAATTTCAATACGCATATCTTGTGACCGACCGTGGGGGCAATCGACTATCATTCTCATGATCGCGGGTTCAATCCCGCCTACAGACACGTATAATTATTTATTGTCTTTATCTTTATCTTGTGATAAAATGTCGATAAATTGAGAAAAATTCAGCTCCCACCTAATTTGAATTCGGTTAAAAATAATCAAGTTTGTCTAATACAAATTCTGCTAGTGAATATTTGAAAACATGTCTAGCAAGACACAAAAGCAGTACACAAATTTCAATACGCATATCTTGTGACCAACCGAGAGGGCAATCGATTCTCGTTCACATGATCGCGGGTTCAATCCCGCCTATAGACACGTATAATTATTTAATATCTTTATCTTTATCTTATTATAAAATGTCGATAAATTGAGAAAAATTCATCTCCCATCTAATTTAAGTTCGGGTAAAAATAATCAAGTTTGTCTAATACAAATTCTGATACTGAATATTTGAAGACATGTCTAGAAAGACACAAATCCAGTACACAAATTTCAATACACATATCTTGTGACCGACCGTGGGGGCAATCGACTATCATTCTCATCATCGTGGGTTCAATCTCTCCTACAAACACCTATAACTATTTCAGAGCCTGTCACTTCAATGTGTCAGACGAGTAATCGACAAGGCTTCTCAAACGGTTACATTCGAAATCGTCGTTAAACTGTAGGTCCTGGTGAATAAGTCTAAAAATACAGTGCGTTTAAGTTCTCTGAATATGTAAAGTTCTCTCACATCTTCTTCATGGGATGCAAAGGAATTTGTGATACCTTCATCGCTTGGTTCATGTAAAAAAAATGTTCCGAATTAAAGCATAATAAGAGAATCAAAATAATAGCTTTGCTTAGAAATCATAGAGGGACTAATAATTTTTGCTAAATCGGTCAGTTTGTATGTTTGGTACCCCAGGCGCCGTGGGAATATAGCACACTATCATTGACAGAACTCAGGTTACTAAATGACTGGCGCTTGCTAAGTTATGCTGGAGTTAGTAAAATCGAGTGAAAGATATGAATCTAGAACTACATGGGCTAAATTATGTAATTCCTACAGTGATATGCGGGTACCCGTTCAAATCTTCAAAATTCACTAACCGTTATATGTATATATACCGGATTATCCATTTTTCGGTTTCAAAAGTTAAGTTAAATAAAATACAGATAAAGCTATGATTTCGATGAAACTTTTAATTAATTATAATGCTTGGACCGTGTCATTATATGGGAAATACAGTGTCATTTAAACGACCACCTATGGATTGTTACAGCAGTGGATATTTTTGGGATAGTTTTTGACCTCCTTTTCGCACATTTTAGGCGATATCTTGGCGGTAACTTGACGAATGTTGGTTTTCAAATACTCCAATATTTCAGGATTATCCTGAGGATTATCATAAACACGGTGTCTGACGTAGCCCCATAAAAAAGCATAATGGCATCAGATCGCACGATTTTGTTGGCCAATTGACGTTGGCAAACGTAAAATTACACCTTCTTGAAAGTTTTAGTGCAATACATTCAAAATCGGTCATGTTGTGTGCCTCGTGGCACCGTCTTGTTGAAACCACATATCGTCCAGTTCATTATCTTCAATTGGAAGCCAAAAAAGTCGCCAGCTGTAAATGCTAGTCGATTCTGCCATAACCTACCTAAACGTCATGACGGCATTGCTTGATGGAGATCCATGTCAAACGCAGCCATTTTCAAGCGATTATATGCGTTTGGAATGATTCAAAAGCAAGGAGCTTGGATTCCATATGAGTCGAAGTCAAGAGACGTTGAGTGACTTTTTTCGCCTGTGAACGACTGCTTCAGCGGCAAACAAGGATGGGTTTTCTTCATCGTATTGTAACGGGTGATGACAAAGATTCTTTACAGCAATCCAAAGAAACAAAAGTTATGGAAACTGCCCAATCATGCTTCTACGCCGTCTCCAAGGTCGAATATTCACGCTGCGAAGGTTATGCTCTGTATTTGTTGGGACCAAGTCGGTGCTATTTATTACGAGCTGTTGAAATCAAGCGAAACCGTTACTGGGAATCGCCATCGACTTCAATTAATGCGACTGAGTCAAGCTCTGCGTGAGAAACGCTCGCAATACGCGGATAGGCATGAAAAAGTGATTCTTCAGCATGACAACGCTCGGCCTCACGTGGCCAAGCCCGATAAAACCTACCCGGAAACGCTGAAATGGGAAGTCTTACCCCATCCTCCATATTCTCCAGATATTGCGCCGTTCGATTATCATTTGTTCCGTTCGCTGGTACACGGTCTGGCTGACCAGCAGTACCACTTATAGGACGACATCAAGAAATGGCTAGATTCGTGGACAGCCTCAAAACATAAACAGTTTTACCGTGGCGGAATTCGAGCTTTGCCAGAAAGATGAGAAAAAGTAGTAGCTGGCGATGGGCAATACTTTCATTGAATCATTTGTAAATATGTTTTCACAATAAAGCTGCATTTTTCTAAAAAAAAAAAAAAACACCGAGAACTTAGTTGCGCGAACTATATTTTTGTTGGCGTTGCAGTTACACCACTTCAAGAGATTCCTTTCGGTGAAGTCACAATTAAGAAGGCTGCAGTGAACGCCATTAGCCTGAACTTCAACAAAGGTCACAACTGCTTGTCTACGCTGACAATTGACATCGCCGTTTGAAGCAAAGTAAAGGATTATTATTGAAATAAATTATTATTAATGATTAGAAATTATTAGAAATTAATTTTTTATTAATTATTAGAAATGAATATCAAGCGCTTAGCTTTAATTGGGTAGGTAACATTACTCTGGAGTCTTATAGGGGAAAGGGGACAAAAATCGAAAAATGAAGTTTAAATTGGTTAAGATTTTTTGCGTACAATGAGAGGCGAAGGCCTGTAATGTTGTTGTGTATAGCTTTCAAAAACATATGTATGACAAAAGGCATTTTAAGTCAAAAATTCCGCTACTATGATTTTGTTGCAAAGAAAAATCTCCTGTTTGTCATACCTATATTTGTGTTCTTTCGAATACCAACATTATGAATGATTTTGCCGTTTCATAAAGTTCTTTGCATTTGTTGCTCAAAATTCAACCATAATTTCATTCATTCCTCTTTCGTTCTGCACTGCAAAGAGTCTCTATCAGCCGTACACACAAATATCATTGAATGTATAATTTGAACAACTGCACCTCATTTCGAGAATATGCATAAATTCAAAATCATTCCGATTTCAAATTCATTAAATGTCTCAAGAACATGTGTCACATGGAACAAATCCTATCTTAATGTTTAAATATGTTGTCGTATATGTGTGCCTATGTGTGGGAGGAAGTGGCTGTGTAATACCGTCTGCCTCTGATACTGCACACACAAACAAATGCACATTCGTATGTACGTATCTGCATACATAGCAAATCATAAGTTTCTAACTTGCTGCTAGATCATAAGCATGTGCATTATATTAAGTACCTGGATAAGTGTGATGAGCTTAGAAAACTAATGCAGCGTGCAACATTTGCTGTACGTCAAAGTATGCATAACAAACATATGTTCTAACTGCATAAATTTCTCCATACTAACTGAAATGTTCTGCATATCGTATCCATACATTAGAATGTTGTGCAGATAGAGGAGTATCCTATAATGATGGCGAAGGTGATGATGATGACATTGATGATGATGTTGACGACGCTGGCGACGACATTGTCAATATAATGATATCCTTGAATAAACTCAACTCATGAAACATGGTAAACATTTGAAAATTGTATGAAATATTCTTAAGGATAACATATACGAGGTGTGTTCAAAACATAAGGTGAATTTTCAAATTTCGCGAGCTACGTACATTCGACTTTCGATTATTATTATTATTATTTTTGTTTTTTTTTGTGTTGGTACACTTGTCTCGAAAATATTTTGACGGTTTCATCCATATAGCATGTTTAGTTTGTTTGTGAGAGGCATTAATAAGACAAGTGCTTTGCGTGTTCGGCGATTTTCTGCTATCGAAAAAAATGGATCAAAGAGGTAGCATCAAATTTTGTGTAAAAAATGGAATTAAGTGCTCAAAAACACTTGAAATGTGGACGGTGACAAACGGTGAGAGTACTCTGAGTCACAAATATGTTCACAAGTGGTACAAGCTTTTCACAGAAGTTCGAGAAGATGTGAATGACGACGCTCGCTTTGGACGGCCCAGCACATCAACAACCGATGAAAATGTTGAGAAAGTGAAGAAAATTGTTATGGAGAATCGTCGAATCACAATTAGAGAAGTTGCTGAGGATGTCGGCATATCAGTTGGGTCAAGCCTTGCAATCTTTTCGGGAATTTTGGACATAAAGCGTGTGGTAGCGAAGTTCGTTCCAAAATTGCTGAATTTTGACAAAAAATAACGTTGCATGAACATCGCTCAGGAATTGTTGAATGACATCAACGGAGATCCAGATTTGCTTATAAGGTCACAACTGGTGACGAATCATGGGTATACTCGTATGGTTGTCCAGGAGAGCCGAGAGCTAAAAAAGCACGCCAAGTTCGATCAATTGTTAAGGTTTTTCTTACTGTTTTCTTCGATTGTCATGGCGTAGTGTATCAGGAGTTCTTACCACAAGGTCGTACGGTAAATAAGGAGTATTACCTTGAAGTTATGCGCCGTTTGCGTGAAGCAATACGAAAAAAAAGACCGGAATTGTGGGAAAAATGCATGTCTTTTGCATCATGATAATGCACCTGCTCACTCATCTTTGCTTATGAGAGATTATTTGGACAAAGACAACACCGTTATCATGCCCCAACCACCGTATTCACCAAATTTGGCCCCCTGCGAACTTTTTCCTGTTCCCAAGATTGAAGAGACCCATGAAAGGGCGGCGTTTTGCGACGATTGAGGAGATAAAAACCGAATCGCTGAGAGAGTGCATATCATACTAAAAAATGCATATCAAAACTGCTTCGAGGATTATAAAAAACGCTGACACAAGTTTATTATATGAATGGCTCAGATGCCAAATCGATTAACTCCATAAAGCAAATAGTTGAGAAAAATAAGGAAATAGTATATATTATAATTCATAATTCCAGTTAAATCCTAAATTCGAATTGATGATGTAGACTGCATTACTGCAGATGTATCTTGTATCCAACGCCATTTTGAAAGTATAAGATTCATAACATGGAATGTATCGTTATTTTTATTACAATTTTTATATGACTTTGGCTTCTGAAAAAAATTACTAATTCAAAATCATTTTTAAATTTGTTTTTATTACAGAAAAGTAAAATGTATACATTTAAGAAAAAAAAACAATACTAACTGTTCTATTACATAGCCAAAATTTAATAGTTCAAACAAAAAGTTGAGAAAAATTAAAAAGAAGTAGGTTTATATTGCTTTGGAACGTTTAATTATAAATTAACCACAAATTATTTTATATAAATTTTTTTAAGATTTAAAAAAAAAAATAAATAAGAATAACTGCTCTGTTACATATATTTCTTTAAATTGATTTATCAGCAACGTAAATGATGTCTTCTTCGTAAGCTGCATTTGAGCTCCCGTCATTTCGATTCGTCCTCAAATTTTTATAGTGGTCATGTTTAATTGGAGGAATGAATTTTAACAAGTCCATCATATCTTTTCTCTTTTCTCGCGTCACAGTTCTGCCGGTTGGATACAATAAAGGCTGGTCTACATTTTTCAGACAGAGTGGTCTACCTGCTACAGATTTTTTTATAAATTGTATAAGAAGTGGTTTAGACTTTTCTAATTTTATCCAGTGCACTAGACAAACAGAAAGAATAACTTATAGAAGAAACAGTGAATTGGATTGTAGAAAGTGATTTAACTGAAATTTTAAATCGATTTACATTTCAGTATGGAGTTAATCAGATTGGCTTCTGAAAAAAATTATTATTCTTCAATGGCTAAAAACATTTTGTCATTTAGTGGTGTTAATTTTTATTTTTACTAAGTTTTCTTATGTACAGTAACAATTTGGCATCTATTAAGTACTTTGACTTTAAAATTTCGAAAAATTCAAAAAGTGAAGTTAATCGATTTGGCATCTGAGCCATTCATATCTGAGGTGGACTACTTTGAAGGAGATGAAATAGAAATTGATGAATAAATAAATATTTTTTAAGAAAGTTGAAAATTCGCCTTATTTTTTGAACACACCTCGTAAGTAGAAATTTCGCTTTGTATTTATTTAAAGCGATAATTTAGAGAGTATGAAAATTGTGTGTTCAAACAAATTTATGCTTGAATAAATGTACGCTGTTTTCATAAGGAGTTGCTTAATGAATTTGTTTTTGAGTCGTTGTATCACGTTCTCATCCCAAATGTTTGGTAAGAGGCCAATTTTAGAAAGTGGTATCAAAATGACAACTTCTTATAAAGAGTGGCGCATAAGTAACGTTAACAGCGACTATATTTGAATGCGTTTTTGTGCATCATTTGGTTTTAACTCGTGAACCAATTGCTTCTTATATGGGAAAAGATATAACATGTGTAAAATTCTTTGCAAAGACCGCCTAGACATCTCTAACTGCTGAGAAAGTCGCCTGGAGAAAGTTTCAGAGTTTTCCTCAATACTTGTTTGCACTCGAGCAATGGTCATTTCATTTCGAACTGCACGAGGTCTTTCAGTACGCGGAAGATCACAGACAGCCCCTTGTTGACCAAAACACTGAACCAATCGATAAACTGCTGGAACGCTAGGAGCATTTCAAACATGAACGAAATTTCAATATGATCTGAATAATCGAATGTTGACTTTCAAAGTAAAATTGAACAACTTTGGTTCTTTGTTCTGTGCTGAGCCTTTTCATCATAAATTTCCCAAGTATTATTTAGTTAATTCTGCAAAGAGACGAAAAAAAGACAAACAAAAAACATATTCACTGGTGAAATCTTAACATTGCTTATGTGCCACCTTATACATTTTGTATATATATATATTTTTATATATAGGTAGAGACAGAAAACAAATTAACGGTGCTACAAGAATAGTAACACGCCTATGCATACTTTCATTGTGATAACTTTATCCGATGGAATTAATGTGTAAATCATTTAATAGGACAAAAATGTAAATACCGGAAGGAAACGTCTAAAGTAACAAGAATCTTTTGTGTTTTATAAATTTTTAAATCGATTTAACTATATCCGTCTGTCTGGCTGAATTGTAGACACGATAACAGCTTCAATTTTCTATGAATCTTCTTGAAACTTAGCACAGTTTAATATTTGTCAGATTGTGACCGGAGCTATATGGGCTTTATCGGTCCATCCCTTCTGATACCTGTCTTGTAAATTGACTGATTTCCCGCGATATACTTTTGTTCCTGTAACTCCTAATTCGTAGACTTCAGCGACATGAATTTTTGCCTACTCATTGTAAAATCTAACATACATCCCATATAAATTAGCGATTAAACCCATACGTTCTTAGGTTCATATCTTTTATCCGGTTATTACTTATCTTTCGAATTTGGTGCGCCCTAAGAATTTGCTAAAGTGCTATCTCAAATTGAAAATTGTCGCCGCTGTCCTGCCGATTTTCTGAAATTTAGCACGTTCTCCGCAATTCCTAAGTTATCTACTGCAGCCGCCTGCATTTTTCAATTTTAATTTTAAATTTTTATTATTCTTCGTAAAATTTGACAAAATAAATCAGTTAATTTTGCCCCTTTTGTCACACCCCATACCTATAATTGCTATAATCCATATATTCTTCTTCTATACAGGAGAACAGCCAGTTCTCGGTACCTTTTGGGGAATTAACTTGCATACAAATTTTGATCTAATTGGCAATCCAAAATTCAATTCTAATTCAGAAAGTCATCGGTTACGCTTAGAAAAGGGCCATATTAAAAATCAATATATGGCTAAAGAAGACGAATAGTACTAGCTCTCGGGGATGCGGCGATTGCACCAGAAGTCGTCTGCTTGGAAAACGGAAAATGGGCGATATTTCCAGTAATGAAAGTTGATTGATAAAGCTGTGAGAATAAAAGATTTTTTCGGTGGCACGATGCATATGATTGTGAATTCTAGTCGCCATGAAATAAGCTTTCAATGTTTTGAGAGGGCTGTAAGTTTGATGTGCTAACGAATGCCTCGAGTAGTCGATTAATCGATAAGTCAATTAAACTTATCTGTTTTGTAATAAACATATTTCAATTTGTAATAAATAATATCCTTACAATTTAAATAACCAGATTCATTTCTAATTTATTTTTTCCCCATTTATCCGACTTAATAATTAGAACCACAAAAGTTTATTTCACTTAGACAGAAATCTCACATCTTAAACAGAAATTTTCAATTTTAGATAGTTATGTTTAATAATAAAATTTTTAGCATTACAAAACAAAAAATTTCTCATAGCCACAGCTAATCGATTCACAATTAATCGTTTCATTTAGTTGTATGCTATGCAAATGCCAACAAATTCCGGCGAAGATAACCGCAAATTTTTGCCACTAATAATAACAACAAAGGAATGCTATTGATTGACCGCAAAATAAATTTGCCCAATTGATTAATTTTCAAATGCTGTTCAATTTTTTGCCTCAATTGAGAGCCGAGTTCAAATTTGATTTAATTTTGTCGATACAGCTACTGATAACAACATGCTTGTTGCACCCGATGGGCAAATGTTGTTTTATGCGGTTTTACTTTCTGACTCCATAAATGTACAATCAAATTTCATTTAGACACTGCAGAGAAATTTATGAACACGTATGCACAGGTATTAATTTGTATTACGATAATTGACACTGGCCCGAAACCTAAATGCAAACATTTAAATTTGACGGTAATTTGTTTGAATTTGATACGAATGTTTCTGTTTATGTTATGTTTTAATTGATTATAACATAAGTTAATTATTTTTTAATTAAATATAATTTATATTTGGAAATTCAACGGTCAATACTTTGCCTGAAATGAAATGTTTGTTGAAGCGATATTTAATAGGTAGACGGGCGAAAAGTTTACAGTCGCAAAAGCATTTTATAATAGTCGATGACCAATCGACCATAAGTCTGTCTAAGACAGCAATGAGCCCATTGTGTGAGAAATACACTGCCGATCAACCAAATACATAGACTCACAGATTTTTTTTTTTTAAAAATTGAGTTTACAACTTTTTATATAAATATAAATGGGACACAGTAATTTTTTATTATTCAGTAATCAATTTAAAATTAAACAAAACAAAAATTAGCGTGCTAAGCTTACAAGTAAATTTTTAACATTTTTTTTTTAAGGTTTACCTCCAAAAGTACCCTTTTTTATCGCTCAACCGAATAGACTCAAGGATTTTAATTATATCTAAACCACAAATTAATGAAAAAACAATGTAAAAAATAATTTTCTTATAATATTTACACGCTATTAATAATGAGTAAAGCCACCTTTATTTGAAATAACTTCAAAAATTCGGTCAGGGAGTGAATCGTAAAGTGAGTTTAAATAGTCCAAAGACACTTCGCCCCAGGCGTTCAAAATGGCTGCTTTTAATGATTCGACGTTTTCAAACTGTCTGCCAGATTGATAAACTTTACGTGTAAGCCATCCCCATAAATTTTCGATAATATTGATATCAGGAGAGTACGGAGGCCACTCCATCAACTTTACATTTTGGTCACTTATCCACTTTTTTACCACTCGAGAGGTGTGTATTGGGGCATTGTCCTGTTGAAATGTCCAGGGTAATGATCCAAAAATGTTCGAAAAATGGGGAAATGCTTTTTGAAGCAGTTCTTTGTATTTATTTGCATTCATCCTAGATGAAACAAATTGAATTTCAAATGGCCCATAGTAGGATATTGCGCCCCACACCATAACACCTCCCTCACGACTATGATGTCGGGTTAAAATAAGTTCCTCCTTTCTTAAATCATGGAAGTAATACTTAAAGCCATCTGGTCCATCCAAATTAAAACGTTTTTCATCAAAAAAACGATTTGATGCCACTCCCTATTCCATGCCATGTGATTGCGGTCATATACACAGCGACTTTGCTTACGAACATCGGTAAGCGGTGGTTTTTATTTTATTTTTAGTCTCTTTAGATCTTTAGCTTTACGGATTACACCTCTTACGGTAGCTATACTGGCATTTACACCCAAATTTTGGCGAATTTTGACGGCAGAACATGTCGAATTTGACGCCTCTCGGAGAATCCTTCGCTCTTCGATGGCCGTTAGTGCTTTTCTTGTTCTTGACTCACAACAGACTGACTTCTACCAATTTTTTCAGCGATTTGTCGAGTTGTCAGCTTACTGTCATGATACGCCAATATTTTGCCTCTTTCCTCCAAAGTTAATGTTGTACCACGACCCATTTTGTGTTTAATTATTTTTAAATTGCACCAAAAGAGTGTACGCAACTTTTTGTTCGAACAGCTAATCAGAAACTAAAATTACAGCCTTTGAGTCTATTTCGATGATCGCCAAAAAAGCACATTTTTTCGACATTGTCAAAGCAAAACAAGAATATTTAATAACCGTAAATTTTTTGCATCCTCTTATCGCAATTCGTTTGTCTATTGCTTTGCTCTAAAATAAATAACAATACTTGTTCAATAGCTTCTTCCACAAAGAAGATAATCAAAAATTAAAAGAAAAAAATCTGTGAGTCTATTTGGTTGATCGGCAGTGTATGTACTATATGAAAATGTGTAACGCAGTAAAATCCAATTTTTGTATAACAAGTACAGAGGTGCAAAGTTGAACGAACACCACCACTTCTCCCGACCAAGGTTATTATACTCATGGTCATGGAGTATGGTCCACATAGTCATAGACGGCTTATCCCAGGCTCATCATTTGAATTAGTGTGTCTTCACATAAAAAATATATCGAGCTACTTAATTTTTGCGTTAGAATTTTTGGCATCATTTACTAACCACAACTACAATTGATCGGTTACTTTTAAATAATTATAAAACCGAGTGGTTACTTCCCGCATGTATCGATTAATCTCCTACAGTGTCTTTAATTAACATATAAATGTTAAAAATATTGGAAAAATTGGAAAAGAAACCAGATAATTTCTGAAAAGCCGGATTTTCGCGCTCGCAGTGTTATCAATTTTACGCTGCTGTAGCAACCAAACGGCTAATGACAGCGCGCTCATTTTTTGACACGCGTCAATTTATTATGGTGTTTTCAATCATATGCTTTAAGGTTCGAACAACTTATCGAAATGCAATTTAAAGGCAACAGTGTTATTGGTTTGTATTTGGCTGGAAATTCGCAATCATCCATTGTTACTGAGCTACAACATTTATGTGTGAACAAAATGTTTATATATCAGACCATTACGTGTTACAATGATACGAATAGTATTAAAAAACGCTATGGTGAATATCCAAAAACATCAACATCACCAGAAATGGTTCGAAAAGTGAAGGTCAGAATTCAATGAAATTCACGAATTTAGCGCGCAATTCAGTTGGCGATAAATATCAATGTGTCTGCTCATAGCATGGGGCGCGTATTAAAATATGAACTACAAAGCCTTACAAAATATAAAAAGTGTAAGATTTAAAACCTCCCAGAAACAAGTTCACCCAGAAAAGGTGTTAAAGCAAATGCACCTTGATAATTTGGTCTTTTCCGATGAAAAAACAATTTAGGTTCCAAATGGGTGCAATTCAAAAGGAAATTTACATCCGTGAATTGGTCTGCGAAAGCAATTTCTGACAGTTTTCATTGAACAGGGCGTAAACAATAGTTTGTTACCTTGGTAAATAATTTGGTAGAAATCTTTGGACGTTTCAACAAGACTCCGAATCATCCCATAAAGCCGTAAAATCCAATGTTTTTTTTAAAGAAAAGTTTCTAGCTTCATTTTTTCACAATAATGGCCACAACATTCCTCTTGTCTAGAATTTTTGATATAGTTCATTCTAGAGGCCAAAATACAAAAACAAAAAAAATTGTAACTGTTAACGCCATAATGATTGCTCTTCGCCGACAGTGGGGCATGATATTATCAGGCCATATTCGTTCAGCGTATGAAGACTTCCTGGATTCGATGCTATTATCTGATCTAATTGCGGCTACATCGAACAATAACATATTTTTCTTAAAATGTGAAATGCTTTTACGAAATACTAAAGTTTTTGAATAAAAAAGAATCAAAATTGACAAACCTACAGTATTTTTTGATTTGTAACACTTCAAGTGTAGGCCCCTGTGGTCCTTATTTGAAACAATTTATCTCAATTACGATGGTTGAGACATAGCACCATTACGAAGTAAGGGCTCATCGCCAAATAGGTGGGCGTATCAAAAACGCCTCCTTTCCCTCACATAATATGTACTCGTATATCAAATTCGTCTATTCGGTAGACAATTTATGCGACTTTAAAATAAGAGAGTATTAGTATTCAAGGTAGAAAAAAGTATAGTATTCCCAAGGAGTTTTAGAATATGTAGAACACAGCTGAATTTTATAGTTGGGTAATTATGTTTCCAGTACAAAAATAGGAAAATAGAAAGAGACCAAATTTATTGAAATTTTGGAAATATTTTTTCCTATTGTTGTTAAGAGACATTTAGTAGAAACCAGCCAGACACTGCCAACGAAATAAAATTAAATTCGAAAATACTTTAATTTGTTTCAGTTTCCGGAATCTAAATAAAAAATATACAAAACTAATATACAACCGAATAATAAATATACAACCGAATAATAAATAAACGACCGAATCATAATTATTTTCAATTTTGTTTCTGTTTCACACAACCAAAAGGAAATTACAAACAATTTTGATTTCTATTCTTACACCCAAAACGAAATTAGAAATAATTTTGATTTCAGGTTTCAATTTATGAAACCTTTTGTTTGTATTTTATTTGAAATTGGTCAACTCAAAACGACAGATAAATTTTTTGAGAGCTTTACGATACCAGGCAACTTTCGCAGATTGACACCAAATCTTTTTCTTCGCCAAGAAACGAAACTGTAGTAAATTTCAATTGTGATTCAGAATAAGAAATAAAACTGCATAAATGTATGTTTTTTTTTTTTTTCTAAACAATCCTCTTACGAGGTTTATTACAAATTCAGTACAATATATTACAATATAATATTTGGCCTCAGCGCCAGAAGGCATTATTGAGGCATGCTGGCAACAAGTTTCAGGTGTACGCTAACTACAATACATAATTTCAAGTAAAATGTATTAACAAATGAGTTCTGTTAATTAATTAGTTAAGAATTCATAATTTTTTGAAAACATTTTAATTACATAAGAAGCATCTGCAAATTTTGTTTTAGGTAGTCCTTCACATTCTTTTCAAATGTGGATATATTGTTTACATTTTTAATGGTCATTGGCAAATTATTGTATTTAACACTATCCAAATATTCTATACGCTGTTTAGTGGTCTCTAATCTGCACCTCACAACTTTAAAATTATTAAAATTCCTTGTGCGAAAATTAGTTTGATTTTGAGTAAATTCAATCATTCCGCATCCAATTTTACTTAAAGATTTATATACATATGTACATAAGAGGTATAAGAGGTATTCCACGGATAGGCAATACAGAAACGTTTATATCCTCATAGAGCGATAAGGTTGGGTATGAGACGGGTAAATCAAAAATATTTTTAAGTGCCTTATTATGCATGCGCTGTAAATTTTTTAAAGCAACAGTATTTTTGTGACCATATACGATTGCCAAATAATTTAAATGACTTTGAGCAAGTGAGTTGAAAATAAGTAGCTTAGTTTTTCTATTCAAAATGTATTTTAATTTATATAAAATGCCAATAGCAGGAGCAATTTTATTCTTAACATTGGTGATATGACTTTCCCAGGTTAAATTACATTGTAATGTCACACCCAGGCACTTTACTTCAGAAACTTCCGTGATTGCCATACCATCGACAAAAATACTGAAATTGTTTTCCATTCCATGCGAGCGAGGTCTAAATCGAACTAGTTTACTAGCTTACGTTTACTACTTACGTTTCAGGTTCTCGAATCAAAACATCAACGTAAGTTTCTAATTTCGTTTCAAGTAAAAAAGGAATCAATGTATAATGTGAGTTGTTATTTCGAATATGAATTCTATTGTGCTTTAAGTGAGTTTACTATATGAAAACCAAAATAAAAATGCATTTTCATGAAAGCCCCTGTCAGAAACTTTAGCTCATATTGTTATTAAAAATCAAATGTTGTGGAACAGAGATTAAGGACAACGATAGAAATCTGGTCCCTTATAAGCACAATGTTCTGCAAATATGCCAAGCCCACTTCCGTAACTTCCTCGTTTCGGACATCAGAGCAAATGAAGAAATCGTGACTATTATCATCAATGGCATAGATTTTTCGCCACCGAAACAAACATGCAAATATGCCCAGATCGTTTCCTTAACTTCCTCGTTTCGGACATCAGAGCAAGTGAAGAAATCGGGAATATTATCGTCAATGACTTAGTTTGTTCGCCACCGAAACAAAAAGAGATTTGAACACCAATATTGCGGCTTAAGATTAAAAAGATATGTGTGCTGACGTGTGCTTCAACAGCTAAACAAAATTTACCTGAAACAACACATGCTCGATGGTTGAAATCGAAGCGTATTATGTCCTGTATTAAAAAACGCGATTAAAGTGAGAATCCCAGCTATTGTGGTACACATCTTCTAACACTTTTTTCAAGTTTCGTCAATATGTGAAAGACTAAAAGAGTATTCAGATTCAACCTAATCAGTGCCGCTTTGAGTCTATCTAAAATTCTCAATATGAAAAATCCTGGAGAAGTACCAAATAAAGTATCAGCACATATCATCTTCAAATCTTAATTTCCGTACATGGTTACAGGGTAAAACAAATCTATATAAATTTGTCAAAGTTTGCTAAAATCAATGTATGTTAAAATTGTTAATACACAGCTAATAATAAGGGAAAAATTAAAAAAAAAATGTACTTGCCAAATCCACAGATCTGTATTTTGCTTCGAAAATTATTCAGTCCTGGAGTTGCACATTCTGGATAAAAAATTGTCATTTTTATACTTTTGAATAACTGATACAAAATCGCTGTACAGTATTGAACAGGAAAAGTTTTTTTTTATTTCATTTTATAAGATATTTCTCCGAGTTTTTTTTCCAAATAGGTTTTGTATATCAAAACAATTTTTATACGAAAAATCTTGGAATAGCTGAAAATTGCTTAAGCAGAAAAGTAGTTTTTTTACTTTATAACATCTTTCTCCGGTTTTCTTTTCAAATAGATTTTGTGTGTATCAAAATTTTTGTACAAAAAAAATTTATTCTGAAAAACTAAAACGGTTGCAGCCATAAAACCGGTCTTCCGATCTGTCGAATAATAACAGGCATAAGCAAATTGTTTAATATAATAACATATGATTTTTCTAGTTAAGTTCTCAATGAATTTTATGAATTGTTTTAAAAATGAATTAAAACGAATTATTAGAATAACTACAGTTAATTTAAATCGAATTCTAAAACGAATTATTGTTTTATGATGTAAAAGCCTACCTATCCAACTATGAAATTAAAAAAACCCACTATTTGTGATAACTAGGTGACAACCCAGCTGTGCACGAAGGTTTCGTGGTTGTGGTCGGCGAGAGCACGAGCCTCTTTGCACTTCAACAACCACCAGGACCATGTCGCAAGCCGCCGTCAGCTTTCGAATAAATACCAATGTAAGTCTCAGATCCATAACCTCTTTTTTCCAGAAAGTGCAAGTAAATTTGATATCGAGGACGAATAGGAACTCAGATCTAATTTCCAACCCCCTCACTTGAGCCTAAGCCCCCACCAGATCCCCTATAGTGGATTGGAACCTGGGTTTCGGAAGGAAAAAGGCATAACATTTTACAAATATAATTCATAAAATTTCAAAAAATTTTCATAAAATAAATATCTCTATACGTTCAGAGTTGTATTTGTGACAAAGGCAACAACAAAACTGGACATATGGATGGTGCCAGTAGTTGGAAAAAAAATTATTTTGGTGAAAAGTGGCAACCTTTTAAAACATATGTTTTAAGTTTCAAGGCGCCACGTTGTTTAGTAGTCTTATTTGAGCCATCAAAAGTAAACGATCTCAGTGAATTTCTAAACATGGAAAAAATTGGTCACCGTTATATAATTCAATGTTTCCATTTGAAAGCTCTCATTCCAACCAATATTAAAACCGAGCTAGATTCTATTCTGGTGAAGTCTGCTCCTGCGTTTACGACTTTAAAATATTAGGTAGCAGAATTGGAATTACGACTTTAATATATTAGGTAGCAGAATTGGAACGTACGAGCTACGAAGACGAACACCGCAGTGGTAGACCAACTGAGGTGTACATGCCAGACACAGTCAAGAAAATCCACAAAATGGTATTGCTGGATGATCGTCGGCTGAAGGTGCGTGAGTTAGCTGAAATGATAGGCATTTCAAAAAGTGCTATACCTATACATCGTATATTGCCCGAAGATTTGAAGATGAGAAAGCTGTGCGCAAGACGGGTGCCACGCTTGCTATCAATAGCGCAAAATCATCATGGTGAAAATTTTTCAGTATAGTTTTTGGAGATATTTCCCCGCAATAAAGCCAAATTTTCTTGTCGACTTATAACAATGGATGAAACATGGGTCTACCACTTCACACCTTAGACAAAGGAATAGGGAAAGCAGTGGATTGAAATGGAAAAATCATATCCAAAGAAAGCGAAGACGGTTCAATTTGCAGACAAGGTCATGGCGTCTGTTTTTTTGGTTTTAGTACTGATTATCTTCAAAAAGGAAAAACCATCAACGGCGAATGTTATGCTAATGTATGGCAGCGTTTAGGTAATGAAATTATGGAAAAGAAATGCCGCATTTGACGGAAAAGAATGTGTTGTTTCATCAAGACGATGCTCCAGTTCACACATCCACTATTGTGATGGCCAAAATTAATAAAATTTCAATTAATGAAATTTCAAATTGCCTCATCACGCGCCTTATTTGCCAGATTTAGCTAATCCGGGCTATTTTCTATTTCGAAACTCTTCATTTGCTAACAATGAAGAGCTCTTACTATAAACACCTAGTTTTGAAACTGCCCTCGTAATAATAGTCTTGGCACATTTTTGGTGCGATATGTTTTGTTTCAAACCCAAGGGAATAAGAAGAAGATTCGCCTCTACGCGCATCGTTAAATGTGACCTTATGGTCTGACTTAAACACTGCTTAAACACTTTCCCATGTGTCAATTGTAGTTACCTCTTTGGGCTTGCAGTCATCTACTTTGTAAATACTTTTTGTTGTGAATAATTCATGAAAATTGTTATTGATACTTTTATATTTCCATCATCGAACCCTAATCTGTTAGCTTTTATTAATTTTTCTCCATTTTGGCACTTTTTTCATACAACGTTTTAACACTTCTACCTCTCGCACATATTAGCACTTTTCTTATGCATTTCAGTAACGTAGGAGCAACAACACTGTGTAAGAGAGATCTCAGAACAAACTCCAATACATTCCAATTAACGCGTGTATGTTTTTTGTAGTTCATGTGTTGGTGTTTGCTTACTACTGAGTTATGAATATTAGAGTAATGTCATTTCTAAGGTGATAGGAGTGCAACAGAGTTCTAAGCCGATTGAAAATTCTT
>JAHXMU010000080.1:2006126-2084561 GCA_019455685.1 Philornis downsi
GAATGTTTACTTATTTTTAGAAATTTTCAAATACAGAGCATTTTTTTATTATCCTGCTACTATTTTACGCTGCATATCAAAAAATTGCAATTACATTGTAATGTTCTTTCAATAATTTCAAGACTGTATTCTATGGTGTACTTCGAAAATACATTTATGTATGGAAAGTATGGCATTCCTGTATGGGAAGTTTATATGAAAACAATTTTTTATCTGAAAAGTGTTTATGAAGATGCTTTTTTCCATATGAAAAATGCCTACGAAGAAATTTTTCTACATGGAAAGTATGAAATATTCCTATGAAGACACTTTTCTAGGTAAAGACGTCGCTAGATTAATCTTGTGCCCCTTTAGTTTTTTTTTTTTTTTTTTTTTTTTTATTCTAGAAGAATTTAACATATGTACTAATATCTGTACTCATATATCAGAGGAGGCCTGATTAATCGATCGATTTTTTCAAATGGTACCAATCATACCTATATTTCGAGCATTTTTCTGCTGCAAGTGGTCTTCGCCACCTACACCTTAGTAGCAGTAGGCAAAGAGAGTGCAATGACATTCAGCAAAAAAAACAAAACATCACGATTGTCATTATTTTGCATTCCCGTATCAGTAACAAACAAACGTTTAACAAGCGATGTAGTGAAAGTGATGGTTTGAGGTCAAATTAAGAAAACACAAAGAAGTTATGTGTATTTACTTGAGTGATCCGAAAGAAATTTGTAGTTAATGATTTCAAAGCTCTAAGTGAAGTCGGTATAGGCGTTGCAATGTAATTTAAAGTGTCGTCCATCGTAAAACAAACGTGAACTTTTGAGCACATTAATTTGCTACAATTCTTACTGGAGCATCGTCTAATATTAGTGTTTGTGTGTTTTTACGGGATTTACGCGAGAGTTTTAATTGTTGTCGACGTTAATCAGAGTTGCCAAAACTTTACAGAAAATTTGCCCCGGTACTAAATAGTGAACAAAATGCTAAAATGTGCAGATAAATTGGCAAAATGTAGTTTTTGAAGACAAAGTGTGAAACTGATACAAACTGCAAATATCGTAAACTTTTAAGTGAAATTAATAAAGAACTGTAAATTAATAACAGTAAATAAATTAACGAACAATAACAAATAAATACCAGCAAATAATTACGATATATGTATATGAACACAATTTTGAAGGTGAATGTGGTTTTGGTGAGTCAAAATGTTATCATTTTTCCTATAGACTTTTGTAATATTTTCTTGAATACTACATCCCCAATCCATAACAATTTACATCACTAAATATAATAATTATAATAATTTTTGGTCTCTGAAACAACTGGTTTTATTGACATAATATTGATGGGGTATTTCTAGAGAAGGACTTGGATTTTCAGCAGAAATATTCCGGTAATATCATGTGTCCATACAGCCATTGGTATTCTTTTTTGAAGCTACACAATTAAACGAAGTAAAAATAAGTTTAAAGCGCTAAGTGAAAGATGCTTTGGGTTTGAAAATTTAATTTTTTCTCTTTGCCTTATTTTTGTCTAATGTAAGACAAAGCTGTTTTATTGCCTCTAATCGTTTAATCCTAGTAAATTCCCAAATTCAAACTTTAGAATTTGCAAATCTGACATTTTTTTACGTTTTCCATCCATCCAATCCAATCCAATCGTGTATTATTTTCATTATACTTGGATTTAAAATTTCTTCCTGCAAATGAAACTCGTTTTATTACATTTTCTCGATTAAGTGAAAAAAGTTTTCAATTTTTAAAGTTTGTTAAAGTTAATTTACGACTTGGATTTAAATAATTTTACATACTATACCTTCGTTACTTACTCCGCGTAAAGGGCTGATAAGAGCGACAAAACAAATAACTGATAATGAAACAAATTATGTGTTTCAACTTCAAACTTATTCTGGAGGGTCACGAGACCCTTTATTTCTCTGAAAACATCTACCGTAAAACAGCTTAAACAGAAGGGGAAAATTAGAAGTAAGTAAACGGCACATGTTAAAGTTAATTTCAGTTTCAGTTAAGTTAATTTCACATTTAAATTATCTGCTGTCGATAAGTAATGAGATTATTGTAGACGAACAATTTGTTTGTTATATATCGGTTTACTTAGGAAATTCGGAAAATAGTTCTTACAATAAAACTGACTTTTTTTAAACATTTCCAATCTTAATTTTAGTCTTCTTTTTTCCAAAAATAAGTGTTGTACGTTATTTGGTAAAAAAAATCCGTTTTGCAGTGAAACATCTTAAAGAGAATGGAGAAATTATAAATAATTGAACGCGGTACTTGTTGAAGTTTCATATTTAAATAATCTGCTGTCGACAAGTAATAACATTATTGTAGACAAACAAATTGTTTCTTAAATATCGATCTACTTTGGAAATTCTGAAAACAGTTCTTAAAATAAAACTGACTTTTTTTCAAAAAAAAAAACTTCAAATCTGAATTTTAGATTTCTTTCTTTTTTTCCAAAACTATGTGTTGTGCGAAATTTTGTTAAAAGAAATCAGTTTAATAATTGTCAAAAATATCTAGTTTCCTAGATTTTTTTCAAAATTTCAAAATATGGCGGTACTACAAACTATATAAGAAAAATAAAAGTACCTAAGTTTCGCTGAAGATATTTTCGAAAACTTGGTTTTCAGGACTGTTTTCATATATTGTAAAATTTTTCTTTGCTTCGTGATTTAAGTAACGTTTTAGGGAATATCAAATCTCAAAAAATGTTGAAATATAACAACTACTTTGGTCAAATTAACAAACGTGTAGTTTTTAATAAGCGCCTGCTTCGAAATCTAAAACGGTTAAAAGGTTATTGTACTTGTTCGATGCAGAAACAAACATCTAAATAAAATTTAATTTAATACACACAAGCAAATGCTATCGAAATTCACGTATAGAAATTGTACCAAACACCGAAAACATCGAATTTTTAATTTCTGATTTATATGTAAAAAAATATATAATTTGCAAAATTGTGCTAAAGTGCATCAAGAACTTTGAAAATTTAGAAAATCCCCAAAAATTACATGCTACAAACATTTAGCATACAAATTAAAAAAAAAATATGCTAAAAAAGCACAAAATGTGTTGAATTGGTAACAATGGTTGTGATAGAGCTGTGCTTTCTCTCACTTTTTCTGTGTCCGTCTTGTGTTTTTCCGCTCTCAGTTGTTATCGTCTTTTCGTTGTTGCTATACGAGCACACGATATACGATCACAATCTTCGTTGTCTTTTCCTTTACATCGTATTTTGTGTAACACTTCGTTTTGTTGTTGTACGAGTATATGCGCATGAGCTTTGGTGTTGCTAAGTGTGGTGCCCTACGTGTAGTTTGCTTGTATGCAAAATCTATGTTCTTCGTTGGCAGAGTTATTATTATGTTCTTGTTGTCCGTCAAACCTCAAATGTTTTGTACACTGGGAAAAATCTCTGCATGCCTGCGGCATTAAGTAATATTCTGTGTTGTTTAATACATATTTTCTATAAATCAATTTTATTTTGGAAGTGGATATTTCCCAATGTTCCGGTTACATTTTTGATGCTTTTTATGTGAAATTGTTTATCACTTGTTGGTAAAATTTTGATTATGGGGCTTTTGGCTTTGTTTATTATTTACAATTTATGTTTGCTCGATTTATGGTTAATGATTTTTCCATATACATACGAGTATTATACTAATTCTTTCTTTTACCAATAAGATCTTAAGTAATTTTCCTCCTTGTTGATTTTTGCTGCAAATAATTGAACTTGCAATCAATTTCTTCCTCAATTGTGAATCGAATTTTGAATTAAAACCTGTTTGAATAACGTCGGTTTAACCTATTTTTGTTTTGTTTTGTCGTATACCGGAACAGAGAAGTTTCCCAAGTACCTTGAAAATTGGTCTGTTGAAAACGTGGCTTTATAAGTCTGTTTGTAATCAGAAATTTATACAATTGTGTTTTTTTTTTTTTTTTTTTTTTTTCGCTTAAAGTTATACATAATGTCAAATTATTGGCTTTTATAGAAAATATTACTTGATAATCGGTTTAATGAATTCTGCTAACAAGATTTTAAGGTAATGGATACTAGTATAAAGGACATGCTTTTAAGTAAACATGATCGTATTTCCTTGTTTCAACTTTTTAGTAGTCTATATAGTTCATTGCCGAAATCTTTTCGTGTTGTATTATTTCATTCATTCACATAACATGCTGCATTTACAATGCTTCTTATCCTTATTGCAATATATATTTTGCGGAGACATTTTCTCTTGAAAACGTGCACAGCTATAGCATAATTAGTGTCTGACACATATACGAGTTTAAACATAAAAAAAGGCTGATATAATTAAATTGCTTGGTTAGTTTGTAATAGCGAGCGTATGCAATCAGTAACATTTTTCTGATTTCCATACCGACATTACTTTTCGATTTGGGAATCATCGTTTTGCGGCTTTTCAGACAGTACCCAATACTCTTCTTTCGTTGAAACAAATAACTAAATTTTTGTTTCGTTTACAACTAAACCCACTTTTACGAATTCATCCCCAACATTTGAGAATGCTATAGCTTTTCTAATTATCATATCTATTAATATCTTTAAGAGAGTTGTCGCTCTGGCTAAGGCACCATCCGATGTGAAATATCTCAGTAAGATCATTGGTTATCTTAACTGAAGATTACATGCCGACCAGAGTCGCTTCATAAAGTTGTATAGGTTTCACATGTACGCTAAACTCTGCCAAGGCTTTAAGTATTGTCTAGGTCAAGTTTTCAGTGACACCTTTTGCTCGTGGTGTAAATTTGCCGTCATATGTCGATTTGCTTGCTGGTCCCGTCCATTGAATCTTCTGGATGAGGGTGACATCAACATCGGGCATGAAAAATCGTAAAAACAAAAATAACCCAAATATTTTTTAGAAAAATCGTCTAAAAATTTTTCATACAATTTTGGCTAAAATGTCAGCCGTAATCATGGATCACCTTTCTCTGATTTTTGAACTATATCTGAACCTTATTCCAAAACGAAAAATTGTCCAAAAATACATTTTTGTAGATCGACTCAATTACTTACATTTGATCTTAATGTAAACCTGTAATCGGAAGGTAATTTTTTTTTATATTAATTTTTAGTATCCATTGAATCTTCTGGATGAGGGTGATATCAACATCGGGCATGAAAAATCGTAAAAAAATAACCCAAATATTTTGTAGAAAAATATTTCATACAATTTTGGCTAAAAGGTCAGCCGTAATCATGGATCATCTTTCTCTGATTTTTTAACTATTGAACTACATATATCTGAACATTATTCCAAAACGAAAAATTGTCCAAAAATACATTTTTATAGATTTTTATACACTTTTAACTAACTTTTAACTTTTTTTTTCATATTAATATTTACTTTTATACGATTAAACAACATTAACCTTCTAAAAAATCAATTTTTTTAGGAATGAAAAAAAAAATTAAAAAAAAGGAAAATCATAAATTAAATCTATTGAATTTCGCCCGATCTGTCGATATCCGTACCATATAATTTAAATAACAAATCATATAAAAAATTATGTTTGTTTTAATTAACAACGAAAAAAACCTTAAAATGAAAACAAACAAATAAAAAACGCACGATTTTTCTACTCAGTTTTGCAAGATAAATTCAGATTCCGACAAGGCAAATAAAATTTTAGAGGCTAGATATTTGGCGGAAAAGACCTTAACACCAACGTTCCGTAATGGAACGAACTTACCAAAAAAAAAAAAAACAAAAAAAAAACAATTATTTGAATTGAAACCGTTCGAAGACAATTGTGTAAAGGACGTGAAGTAAGGGATCTGATATACAGTGTTGGTCCAAACACATGCAACTTTAATGAAATTTGAACTAAAAGTAAATTTTTTTAATCAAAAACTTTAAAAATTTTCTTAATTTATGTTTTTTTTTATTAAATTCAGTTTTTTTTTTAACATATTGCAAAATCAAAAGTATTTATTTATTTATTTATATAAAGCTAACTTAAAGTTGAAGAAACTTAAGGCTAACTATATTAAAAAATGAATTGGCCATGGCTACCGGGGCCTTCAGCTAACGTAGTAATATTTTAAAATACAAGATGAGAAGTATTAAAAAATAAAGTTTTTTTAAGTAATTTAAATTTTAACATACAAGTTAGATTTTCTGATGAAATCTAAAATAAATTTTATATTTCTATTTGAAGGGTCAAAGGACAAATATTGCTTAAACCCTTATTTATATAATGTGCATTTGTCAAATTGGTGTGACCAAGACGGATCCGAGTAAATTTGATTTGCTCTAAGCGTGAAAAATCTTTCTGTGTTGAGTTTTTCAAAAAGTCAGTCGTAGAAATGCAGTTCGGGTTGATGTTTTTATACCAGTTCGATGTACGATTTATTAAGACTAGATGTTTCTGCATCAATTCTTTCCGCAGTTGTAAGGTTATATCACTGCTGTTATAGTTGGGGGTATATACCAAGGGAAGAGTAGTTGCGAGTTTAGCTATTGAGTCGACTTTCTCATTACCTTTAATGCCAGTATGACTAGGTATCCACATAAGTTTTATTTTGGGGAATTTGTCAATAATTATGCTTCGGATTTTAACAGCGTAGAAATTGTTATTATTGATGTTGGATATAGCATTTAGCGATGAAGGGAATCAGAGCATATTATATATCTACCAGGTTGCTTCATACAAATTTTTATTGAATCGTATACGGCTATAATCAAAAATATTCATTACCTTAAAATAAAAAAATAACAAAAAAAAATTGTTTTAATAAAATAAGTCGAAATTCAAGTGTTCAAAACATTTGCAAATCGTAAAAAAACTTAAAAAAAAAACAATATTAAGTATTAAATATTTTGTGTGGCATAGCCGTTGTCTTTTATTACTTCCAAACATCTTTTAGGCATTGAAGAAATACACTTTTCAATGTAATCGTTTGAAATGGCATTCCACTGTTTTTCCACTTCGACGAAAAGATCATTTCGGAATACTACATTTCCGATATTACGTTTGACAATCATCCACATGTCTTCAATCGGGTTGGGATCGGGAAGTTAAGGTGGCCACGACATAACCTTGATGTGATTTTTCTCCAACCAGTCTTTAACAACCCTAGCCGTGTGTGTGGGGTCGTTATCGTGCTGGAGTGTCCACAAAAGTTGCATTTCCCATTCAGCGTACGGAAGCATAACTGAGCTCAAAAGATCTCTATAGACTGTGGCTGTCATTACATCAGTAATGCGGTGAATTGGACCTATTCCATCCTCCGTGCTTTACTGTGGCTGTTGTGTGAGGGTTGGGGATAGTTGGGACGTGACGGACATGATATCGTCAAGGGATAGACTGGCTGGAGCTCGTCACTTTGCAGGCAGGTTGTTTGCAAGGCGCCGGGCTAGGAGGGAGCATTAGGGGTTATCTTTGTGGGCCAATCGGGGTTAGGGATTGGGGGCTCTGCTGTGAAGATTCACTGTCATGTGAGTTGCGCAATGTGCAATGCATGTGGAGGTGTGTTGGAGCAGCATCCCTCTGTACTCTTATTCTTCTTCTTCTTATTCTTCTTTTCTTCCCTTCCTCTATTCTTCTCCTTCTCTTTTTCAGTTTTGTAGGCGTTTGCATTGCGGGAAGACATGTAGCTGCAAATTGTTGCAGGTGCATGGCTGCGCTTTGTGCAGACGGCTACGGTGGATGATCAGTTCCATGCGAGGTATGATGTAGCGAAACTGGAGCAGCTTTTGTCTGCGAAACCCTGACCAGAGGGTTTTTCATTTTCTGGTAGCACGGGAGACCAGGGGCCCCAGGAACATTTTGTTCTTGCCTGGTCGTGGTGTAGGACCCCTTGTGGGAGCATCGTGCTGGCTGTGGTTGTCCGAACATGCGTTTCTACGGATCTTGCATTATTTCAGGATCTCCTAAAGGTAATGCGAGAACTTGGGAAACACTGTTCTTCGTCTATCCGAGGTGTCTAGATAGGCCTCACTCCTACCCGGGAGGAAGTTCACTTCATACCAGTGACTTCAAAGGTACTTTGGCAGAGAGAGGAAATATGCCCCGAGGAAATTTTTCTAAGGGGACCTGTTTCCTATTTCTAAGGTGCTTCGACTAATCCTTCCGGGATTAGTTTGAGTTCCCCAAAGGGGCGCTGGCTGTCGCAAACACGTTCAAGAACAGTCCCATGTGTGGTGGCACACCGTGAGTAAGGCTATCAAAGCGAGACCCACGTTAAACCCGACAATTGTTGTTGTTGTGGCTGTTGTGTACCTTTGATTGAACTTTTCTCCCTGAGGTCGTCGAACATTGGCTCTTGCATCTGACCCTCGGAGCTTCAGAGTCGTCAGACCATAACGCATTTTTCCATTGCCGTTGAGTTCAATTAAAATGTGTTGTGAGCAAAGCTGAAGCGAGCACTGCGATTTTTTTCTGACACTAACGGTTTTGTGGTGCATCTGTAGCTTCGAACAACGTAATTTCGGGTTCTTATTTTTATAGTGGAAAGACTCGCATCTACGGGAATTTCTGTTTTAGCTTCTCTCAAGAATGGCTTTTGAAAATTTCGTAAAAAAATATTTGATTTTCCGATCTTCGGGTGCAGTAGTTACACAGGGTCTTCCACCTTTATGAACTATTTGGATGTTTCCATTGTTAACTATACGACAAACCGTCGATTTATGAATAACATATTTTATAGAAATTTCTTTTTGAGGTCCATTTTCAAAATCTCTTAAAATTCTTGCTTTTTGTTTCCAGCCATTTTCTTAAAAAATTTGTAAGGTGAAGTAAACTTTTTTAACTTCGAACTAAAACTGCTTTAACAAAACAATAAACATGAATTTTTTGATAAAATATTAATACGTAAATCATAAATGATTAAAAGGAATGTGATTACTGTTATGTTCTAGCATGAGAGAAGGGAGAGTTGCAAATGTTTTGACCACTAAATTTCTACTATCTGTAGCAATTTTGTTTTCTTATTGTTGTAAAGTAATGGAATTGTTTTTTTTTTCTTCTTGATTAACAGAAAAAAAACGGGTGAAGTTAAGAAAGCAACAAAAAGTTTTCATAAATGAATAATTAATTTTGAGCAATTTTTTGTGACAGTTTTTGGTACTTTTTGTCTTTGGCGATATTTCACTTCGCCTGTCTATAATTTGATCTGGTAGTTAACTTGAGATGCAAGAAATTTCACGTTTCCTAAGCACTATTTCCTTACTATCATTTAAATACTGCAAAAGGAATAATGTAAATAAAAGCAGGTTCACAATGTGTTAAACTATTCTGGGATAACACTTTTCTTACACCTTATGTTACTACAATCCTAAGTCTTGTGTTAGAATCAATTTGAATCGTCTCATAAGTTTTTCTAAACATGTCTTCTTTTGTACTCACATAACCTACACTTTAGTTCTAATTGGTTTCCATATCACCCATAAACCACATTCATTCTCAAGATCACAGACCGCTGAAGAGTACCACCAAGGGCTTTCGAACTTCAAAAAATATTACTTTACCGCAAAAAGATGGGCTTCTCGTACATTTCACCTCATGTAGTTCAAATGATTTAATTCATGCCTTGATTACTCAGCCAGCCTCTACAAAAGCTACTTGTATCCAAATGAGGCAGACAATTTTCTAACGTTGCTCATTCATTCATCATTTCCAGCGGCTTCCATTACACTCCATTTGCTTCAGTCGAAAGGTTTAATAAACCTCCGGTCGTTTGGAGCAGAACGCAAGGATAGCGAAAGAGAGTAAATGAACGCTTAATTGTTGCCATAATATCCCTAAGAGTGAGGTGCTTACTCACACAGCCTTTCTCTGTTCCTAGTGCAGCGGCAGAAGTTCGCCTGCTTTTTGCATAAGCGCGTCCAATTTCTTACATTCGGCTCATGCTCGTACACCAACTGACTGACTGAATATTCCTTCTGGGACCAGACAACGCAAACAGAAGCTTCTAAGACGTTTTTCAAAAGCCTTACAAATATTTGCCAACGTCTTTAAGGCGTAAAGTTCTTTTGTTTATTCTTAAACTTGTAGAAAACTTATTGCAAAGACTTTCACCTTTTGCCACATGCGGAGTCATGGAACCCTAAATGTAGAAATACTTGAAAAAAAAAAAAAACTGAAACTGCAGCAACCCAAGGGAAGAAAATAGCCGTAATCTTAAAGACTCGAAAATGTTGTTTAAATTTTCTTGTTAAGTCTTTAAGCTTGTTTTATTTACTGAAAATGTTAATAATCCTTAAGTAGTAATAGTGTGAGGTAAAAACCAAACTTTTGGTTTTCTCTCCCCGTTTTTCTAAGGGGTTTAGTTGCGTCCAATAATTTAATGCAACAACATGAGTGAAGTCAAGTGAAAGCGAATACGGTGGCGGCAAATACGAGTACATGTGAACATTTGTGCACGCTATATTTAATAAAAAAAAACATAGTAGGTTAGTTACAAACAATTATGATAGTTTTAAAATCAAAATTTTAAAGTAAAAACGTTCTTCAAACCTTTAATAAATTATTATGAATAAAGCCCTTAGATTTTAATTTTATTTAAAACTGTAGTAATATGATAATCCGTATTGAAGACCTAAATGAAAAGGCCAACATTTTAAAACAGTCTGGTTGGACTTGTCAATCTCTTTCTATTCTGGGTTTCCAGAGTACTTTTGAACCCATAGCGTTGCTAAAGGGGATAAAGAATTCAATTTAGTTTTAATTCTTAATCATTTTTATACCTTTTCCCGGAGGAATGAAGGTGTATATCGGTTGATGCGGCAGTAATTTAACACCTCGAAGGAGATGTCTAAGGAATAAAGTATATTTTGACTAAACGCTTTTCATGACTTTTTAAAATCGATGTCCGTCTGTCTGGCTAGCCAACTGCTTGGTGGACGCGATAATTCTTAAAACTTTAACATCTTGGTACACCATATTATATTTTTAGCAGTATCGGTCTTCTCCTAACTACCTCTCATACAAATTGACTGGTTTTCCGAAATTCAATATTTTTTCTTTTTTTCCTCTAATCTGTAGACTGCAACGACTGGGAAGTTTTTGCCCATTGTTTTGATTTAAAATTCCTGATGAAATTTGAAAAAATCAACTGGTACCTCCCTTTCGGGTGCATATCAAACAAATGACCGATTATACCAGATATTCCTAGGTTCATATCTTCTACTCGATTACACTAAATTGAGTCAAATTTAGCACACGTTAAGTATTTGTTAAGATAGTGAGTACGAATAAAAATGGACTGTAGTATTGTCATGCCCTTTCAAAATTTCCCATACAAAATTTCCGATTTTCCGAAATTGAATTTTATCCCTGTAATTTCTAAAACGTACACAGCAGTGAATTTCCCGAGTTTTCTGCCATTTTTTTGTCCCACAATTCTTGGTAAAATTTTAGATAATCGACCGGCTAAGAAAGTACCTCTTATACAAATGACCCATTTAACCAATTAATTCTTAGGTTAGGTTGGGTTTGTTTAGGTAATATATGGAAATTAAAATCAACCGCATTGCCATTCCCCATTCGGGGAGTTACCCATTTAACCACTGAACTCTTACTTCCTATCTGAATCATCCAAAAAAGATAATTACAGTTGAACTTCTTTAACTCGAATCACCATTATCCTAAAATAAAATCCGACTTATGGAGAATTCGAGGAGATTTCGAGTTATGGAATTGCATACATATACTGTACATTTGTTAATTTTTAGTCTTAAGAAAACACACGCCCTGCATTAAAATTCAATCAGTTTAATTTTAGACATACATACATACACAGATATATTTATTTAAAATATGTTGTTATTTTTTGCTGAATGGGTTCTTTTTTGTCGTGAGTATGTAGTAACTCTATTTTATTTAGCGCTTTATAGTGCTCATCGTTTGTATTTTCATTTGTTTGTAAATACAAGTATAAATTGTTTAAGGAATCCTCCACAGTTTTTCTGGATGGTTTTCTAATAACTTCTTCCACTGAACCCTCCTCATCACTATCTGATAAGCTTTCAGTGTGAGTTATTAAATGGTTAGAGCACTGATGGACTATATCGTCATCTGTAGGATAACTTGATATAACAACATCATCATCAACTTCAATGTAATCGAGAAGAGTCCCATTGGAAGTTATATGATTCAAACTTAGCCAGGCTTCATAGTTCGCTTCCACAAAGTTGAAATCTTCATTAGGATTGCTTAAGAACATTAAAGGTATGTCATCCTCTTCGAGAAAAATTCGACATACTTATAGAAGTTCGAGTTATAGAAGTTCAACTGTACTTGTAAATTCTGAATTATTCCTATTATGTTTTTCTGTTCTTACCTCATATTTAAAACTTAAAGCATATTATCCTAATCCATATAACCGTAATCGCATAATCGGTAAGCAGTTTACTTCGAACATCCGTCACGAACCTATTGGCAAAATATCCAACACCTCCTGGGCCCGCGAAGTAACAAACAGCAGCAGCAGCAACTGTAAAAGTTTTACTTAGCTGCTGTGTACCTGAATAAACAATTTGTTTAAAGTTATGCAAGTTAAACTTTTGTTTTGTCGCTGTGTTCGCCTTCATTCTACGCATCGCATTCCACATGCATTACGTAGCAGCTCTAACTCTGGTCCCTCGCGTTGGCATTGCAACGGTGTTGTTGTTATGTTGAATTGTTTGTTGTTTCGGTCGCTCGTTCGAGCTGTTGGGAAAGTTGTTCGGTATTTACCACCTGTAACCACGTTTACGTATTTTATGCTTCAAGAAATATTAACAGTGATTAACAAAGTTAGTAGTTCGAATTATTTCACGTCCAACTATGCTTGTTAGCGGGTACGAGTGGTGTGCCTAAATACAGTTTCCTACATGTGGAACGGGAAGAGGTGACGTTCACGTCCAGGGTACAACAAATGTGCCATCGAAATTGTGCAGCATGACTACATGGCTAAATTTAAAGCTGTTTAACCATCAGAGTTTAGGGTGTTCTAGTTTATTATATGCGCTTTTAAAACACCAAAGGATGTATATTAAAATGAAAACTAGATTCTTGTTGCACTGTGTTATTTAGGTATTAAAAAGAGGGATGATGAGAATTTTAATATTCGTTCTGATAACTAGAAACTAGTTGTTTATTCCACTGTACTAGTGGTTTTTTTAAGGCTATAACTTATTCTTAAAACATCTATAGGGTTATCCGTTTAATGTTTTCTTTACCGACGGTCTGGCAATCATCTATTAAATGCCTTTCATCTGAAGTGTTATTTTGTTAGTGAAATGTTTGCCATTTTAGAATACCGAAGAACGCGTACAAATAGTTAAAAATTACTACAAAAGTGGTGGTTCAAATGTGGGCTTTCAATCGAACAAAATTTTCTTCAGCGATGACGCTCAGTTCTCACGCATTGGTTACGTCAACAAGCAAAATTGTCGCAAGTGGGGCTCGAAGAACCCAGCAGTGATTGTGGAAAAGCCATTGCATCCGGAAAAAGCGATTGTTTGGTGCGCATTATGGTCTGGAGGTGTCATTGGGCTGTATTTTTTTCGAAAACTACCTCAAAAGGATTGACTGCTGCAACTAATCCAGAGGTGGTCATTTAAATGACATCGTTTTTTCTACATAATGGAAAGATCCAGGCATTATAATGAAATAAAAGCTCCGTCGAAATCATAGCTTTATGTTTGTTTTATTTAACTTTACTTGAAAACAAAGAATGGATAACCTATTATAATCTTTTAGACGGTATAGTTGGGTCGAAGCAAAGATAGCGATGAGCAGTATTAAGCATAAAAACAAATTTCTATGGTGAACTACAGAATTTACACGAAATATATGAAAGCGGTGATAATAATTTACATATATATGCATATACTAGCCGACCCGGCAAACATTGCTTTGCCTTCAAATTGTATTTTTATTGGAAATGTTTCATGCCAATCGGTCTATTATAATAAGAAACGCTTATATTTGCGGAAGAACTTTAAATATGTTCACTCAACCGAAATACAAAATTAAATACCGTTAGCAGGAGCTGAAATAATTGCTTTTTAATTTGTGGTTTGTATAGGAGGTGCCACTCCCCATAGTCCAATCCCGCCCATAGTTGCAGCAGCACTTAAGATATGTACACCAAACCGATGTACCAAATTTTGTTCAAATACCGTAAACAGGAGCAGAAATATTGGATATTTAATTTATGGTTTGTATGGGAGGTACCACGCCCCATTGTCCAATCCCGCCCATATTTGCAGTAGCACTTAAGATATGTACACCAAACCTACGCACCAAATTTTGTTCAAATACCGTAAGCAGGAGCAGAAATAATTGATTTTTAATTTTTTGTTTGTATGGGAGGTACCACGCCCCTTTGTCCAATTGGACCGAATTGTATTTCGACCTTCGGACATAGTTAAAAACCTTCTCCTGGCCGACACGAATAAGCCCTGAAAGTTTCATGAAGATCGGGTACGCTGTGCGAGAGGAGTTCTCTTACAAACTATTTTTGTACACAGACAGACAGATATTCATTTTTATACATATAGATGAAGAAGAAAAATGTTCTATTGCAACATATATATATATATATATATATATATTTATATATATGTACATATATGAAGAAGAAAAATGTTGTATCGCAAGCCAGGTTTTTTATTTATTTTTTTTTTTTTTTTTTTTTTTTTTTTTTCTAAAAGTAAATTTAACTGGCAATCAAAATTTTGCCATTGTTCAGGTAATTTTTTTCAACTCTTGATAATATGATAATATGACTGATTGATAATATGACTGGTCCCAAACATCAAAATATTACAACAACTCCGTTTCTAAGCTCTCGTATCTTCTGCCTGGGAGAAAGGGCCGACAGTTGTGCTAGCTTGCTCCCAATATTGCCCCCAGATAGTACAAGTTTACTTGCAAATCCCTGGGGGGCGCTGCCAATCGCATTGTAATATGCTCAGTCTCTACGGCAAGATTCACGTAGAACATCCGTGGACTCAAGGCTCTCATCTGTATAGAAAGTTTCTCTTTTCATCAAATTTTGTAAACTCTAGAATATATGAAAACCGAAAAAATTCATGTGACATCACATCATACCCAAGATCCAATAGCCTCCAAAGATGAGTAAGATCTAGCGTCTTTGCTATAGAAGGTCACACCTTTACGATTTTCCAATTCATGCCTCTCTTCTTTCAGCACTTCGTCAAGCTTCATTAATTCTCGACAATAGACCTCAGAATTTATGGTTTCGTTCCGCGCAAGCGGTTCAAAAGAAACTAATTCTTTCAAATTCAATTCAGCTTTTGATGAAGATTTGGATACGGTTATCTTGCTTGGGTCATGACTTCTTTTGGTTTGCATTGCTATAAATAATGTATTTTCTATTTCAAGAATGGAACCAATTTTTACTTTCTCTAAGATAAAAGAGAGAGAGAGGGAAAAATGGTAAAAAGAGTCTTGTGGTTCCATAGTCACAACGCGATTTAAAAGTAAACTGACACTGAAAATGTTGTGACCTATAACAAGTCCGCTAAAAATCAAGATTGTGGTGACAGTTATCGTCGATTATCACGATATTGTGGAATTTGAGTTTTGTTTTCACTGGTCAAACTGTCAACAAGGAATATTATTTGAATACGCATCATAATCGCAACAAGGGGCTTGTTTTATAAGCAGACAAACCTTGGATTTTGCACTACGACAATGTGGCATCTCAAATTGCGTTGTCTCTTCATGAGTTTTTCGGCAAAAATTCAACTAGTATCGCTCCGCAACCATCGAATTCGCCTGGTTTAACATTGTGTGAATTAGGAATAAATGAGTTAAAGTAGGTAATTTGTGTAGAAAGTTGATGAAATGGGAAAAACTAAATGCCGGTAAATGGATAAATTTGAATTGAAGGTAACCGAAAGTTTGTGAACTAAGTTTAGCAAATGCCAAATTAGGTGGAACAAATCGGTGGAACAACATAAAGGTTGTGAAGCTAAGAATAAATGCTTGAATCGGTCATTTGCGTGGGAGTTACCAGAAAGCGCAATGTACAAAAACTTAAATTACCACAATCTATGAATTAGGGTGTACTTGGAGAAAATTAAATTTCATAAAATTGTCCAGCTTGTATGGCAGACAGATGCCCGAAGAGCCATGGCAAAGCAGTCAAGTTTCTGTTCTGAGACCCCACTTTTACCGAATTCTTAACGTGTAACAAATTTGGATGAATTTAGTGCTGACGAATTAATTGTGACGAATTCTTAACGTGTAAAAAAGTTGCCTGAATTTGCTACTGAGGAATTGAAGGTATGAACCTAAAAATGTACGTGTTCAATAAGTCATATGTATGGGATGAGGCACCGAAAGGCATGTGATTAAATAGTTAACTTTCTTTTAAATTTGACCACGTATTATAAAGCAACGTAATGAACAAAACTTTAAGTTTCTGAAGTTTATAAATTAAGGTCTACAAGGAACAAAATTAAATTTTGTTAAAAAAAAATTAAATTTTCGATAGGTGTCCAAAGAACAAAGTTCGTTAAATGCCTGATTTGAGTCATTTATATATAAAGTGCAAGGAGAAACGTAGTTACATCTTAGATTTTTCTTAAGTCTTCCGGTCTTTACAACTTAATACAATTAACAATATTTTGGGTTACATGTTACGATTTAAAATTTACTTTAGGATAATCTTTTAATTCACAAAATATTAGGCTGAGCAAAGCTTTAAGAAGTTTCAGCATAATTTGTTATAGTTATGGTGTCCACCAGCCAGGCCCCCAGCTAGAAATATGGACATGGCTCAACCTATTAAAAAAGTCCTGGAAAACATTTGGTTAAAATATATTTGATACTGTGGAGCCGTCCTTCTTTATGTTGAAGATATAAAAAATAAATTCCATTGCATCTCGTGAATACGCATAGTAGTTGTAGTGTGTTTTAACCATTGCGATATGGCCGTAGTCTGCATTACAATACAGTAGACAAAAATTTAGGGGTTGCTCACTGCAAAAAATTGGCTAAAAGTGTATATAAAAGATATCCCATGAATGAGATATAGGAGAAATTCTCACATTGAGTGAACTGATAGTGATCCTTTTAGACTCACTCAACGGGATCTACAGTTTAAGGACGACTCCGAACGTCACGTCCGCCAGACACATCGAGGTGACTGTCGCTTAAATAATGATAGGTTACTGTTTGCGAGGTTGGACCCGGGATTGTGCAAATGACAGCCGCTTGTACTAACCATCACATGATGAAAATACAAAAGTGAGAAAATTGATAACTGAAACAAACAGTTTTGAGATTGTTGATGTTGTTTGATGGGAGAAATACACCACTCTCTGGCCAATTGTCGAAAATATTGATAGAATAATGGAAATGGTCAAGTCGATTATCATTGTTTCGATTGCGGAGGAGCTTAATATTACACAAAAAAAAAATGGTTTGGATTCACTCGTATAAGGTTGGATAACGCAAAAAAAAAAAAACCTCAAGGACCGAATTTCCATCTGTAAATCACTGCTAAATCATAACAAAGTCGTCCCATTTCTGAGTTGGATGGTAACTGATGATGTAAAGTGGGTCACCCACGACAACGTCAAGCGAAGATGGCAGAGGACAAAACGTGATCGTAAAAGATGGCTGCACTGTGTTTCGTGGGATTGCAGGGAATGGTAATAGATAATAACTGGTTCCTTACGACCAAATTCTTAGTTCGGTCTTGTGCTGTCAACAATTAGAAGCAATCGTCCAGAAGCGGCCAGCTTTGGCCACTAAGATAGGAATTATTTTCCACCAGGACAACGCCGGGTTTCACATATTGTTAGTGACAATAGCCAGAATGTTGGGCCTGCAGCCAAGTGATTATTGCCTATTCTTGCCTATGGCGAATACTTTTGTTAGTGAAAAATCCATCTCAAGAGAAGCTTGAAAAAAAATTTGGGTACCGTAACATTACTTTTAGTTTAGCTTAGAGTGACAGTTCTACTTCCCAATGTGGCCGATTGGGCACGTTATATCACAACCAACCATTCACATCAAGGAAAGTAAAATTCTTACTCATTTAAAGTTTGAGAATAGGTTAAGGTCGCTTCCACCCTGAGACTTCTACCCATTCGCTATACCAGACAAGATTAGTTTGCAATATTTTGAAACTCACCAGCTATCCATTAGGAAAGTTCTGGGAAATTTTTAGCTAACAGCGACGATGGTGTCTATGAGAGAGATATAATGGAATTACCTTCAAAATGCCTACAAGTCTTAAAACAAAATGGTGCATATTTGACCTGAACCTGATTATTCTAGACATGCTAAATAAAGTCTTAGATGTCAGCAAAAATAATGAATTTCTTTTTTGCTACGCATTATATAACTTTGTACACCATAATAACCATGTCGTGATTTCATTACGCCATGAATTTTGACATTTGTGCTTTTAATTGGGGAACTAAAATATATTAACTAAATTCCTAAGAATTGCCTCATTAGGTTTACCATTAGGTAAACGATTGTAAAGGTACCTCACGAATATCATCCATTCACTTTGGAAACAGAAGCATGAATTGCTTCTTCATTAATGTTTAGTGACCAACACGGCACGTGACCGTGATAATCGGTATTTACTGCCTTCAACTAACTTTCCATAAATAAGCAAGAAATGCGTGTATTGTCATCATTATTGGAAGCTACTGATACAGCCACTGATTGGCTTTCCATGTTGCTACAAGTTTTCATTCCATTTCCATTATCATAATTCGTATGAATCGAAAATTCCCAAAGAGTTGTAATTTCTTTTTATATTTACTAGATGACAATATATTTTATGTTAGCGTCAGCATGTGAAACTAACGAAAAATTGCCAAAAAATTACGATATGCATAAGGGCTTCATCCTGCGCAATGTTGATAGTGTGGAGAACATCTCTACAAATACAAATACTCGTATATACATCCGGTACTGAATACAAACTCTGTTTTTTTTGTTTGGTTTAGAACTCCATATGCCTTAAATGTATGAATGTGTGTCTGTGTAATTCGTTTTTTTTTCGGAGAAAATATCCTTATGTGCACACACACACACACACATCCGTTCACGTATGTATGTAACTTCATTGTAATCATAGTTTATGATTGTGTGGTTTAGTAACTCTATAGTTTCTTTCTACTTGGCATCACTGATTGTACTTTATTATGACCCTAAATTGAGCGCATATGTATGCAGGCGGGTGTAGTTGATGCAACTTATGGCCAGAGAGAATGGGAGGGAATTCTAAAATATTTATAGTCTAGTAAATGTAGACATTACATTGCAAATGAAATTGATTTATATTCCTTTATTAAGTTAACTATAGAGTAAAAATTGAGACGCTTTAAAGCCATTTTTAAGTATTTAATAAAAGAAAGCGAGAAAAATATAATTATGAAGGTTACAAATGTTTTAAAATTCGTAATTAAGCATAAGTTTTAATAATTAACCACGAAGTTTTCATGTCTAGAAAAGCAACTGTTTGATTACATTTAAAATGCCAAGGTTACCCAAACTGTTTATAAAAATAGACTGCAAAGCATTAACAATATAACTTGTCTGACTGTTTTGAATACCTCGCATAGGCTTTAAGGACAGCTAATCTACAAATGCTGGCAGGTTAATTTTACTCTTTCACCTTAAGGAATGAAGATATATTTCAATTGATTTGCAAACTTGAAAGATCCAGAAGGAAACTTTTCAAGTACCAAGTATCTTTTGACCAAAAATGCTTCATGACATTCTAGGTCGATTGCCCGACGTGCGTCTGTATAGCTGGCTGGCTGGTAGGCACAATAACTATCATAAGTTTGTATGAAATTTCCTAAAATTTAGTGCAGCCTGAGATGTTGCCGTGGCACTGTAAATGGGCCGTACTGGCCCACTATATTTCTCATATGAACTGACAGATTCTTTTCGCAATTCAGTTTTTGTTCTGGAACTCCTGATTTATTGACTACAGTAACCCAAATTGTCATCAAATGTTGTAAAGCAATGCATACAATGCTTTGTAAAATTTTAAAAATATCAACTGACCCCTCTTGTTACCTTCCATACAATTAACCTATTTAGGCTATCTATTCTTAAAACTTTTATCGTTTATTCAGTTACTCTGTATTCATTCAAATTTAATACATTTTAAGCGCTTGTTAAAGTGCTATATGAGAATGGAAATGAATAACACTTTTACGCCACTTCTATTACCTTTCACACAAAATTGATCGATTTTTCGAAATTCAATCTTTCCTCTGTGGGAACATAGATTTTTATCCACTGTACTGATTTACAATATTTGATAAAAATCGGAAAAAAATTGATAAAGTACCCAACTCCCAAGTAAATGACTGATTTCACCACTATATTGGGTTGTTTGGAAAGTTCGTTCGGTTAATTCGTTACTTCACTATACGTCACTTCTTATGACGTAGAGTTCTTTCAAACACTATCATAAATTCCTCCCATCCCTTCTCTAAACAGTTTGCTATTACTTACTTGTGTTCTTGTGCTTGTCGTGAGTGGTTATGGCGTTCTAAAAAAAAAGTTAAAAAGCGGAAAAAATGAGCGAAAAAGAGCGTTTTAGCATATTATGCAGTATTATATCCGAGAAGGAAAAACGGCTGCTTAATCCTGCCGAATAATAAAGTCTGTTTTTGGAGAAAACGGACCAAATGAAAGAACTTACCAGAAATGGTTTAAAAGATTTTCTATAGGCGATTTCTGCGTGACGGACGCTCCCAGGTCAGCATGGCCAAAATAAATTGTTTCCGAGGAGGTGAGAGATTTAATTATTGTTAGTCCCCTTGCAAAAGTTAGGGAAATATCTGAAATATTCAAAAAAATCAGTCTCAACCGTTTACGGGGCCATAAAAGAGCTCGGATTTGTGAGCAACCTCGATGTGTGGGTACCTCACTCTTGCACCGAGGCCTCACACTGCCTTGCGGACCCGTCAGTAACTGTCAGATCTTGGGTGGGTGGGGGTTTTATCTCACCCACCGTACTTCCCAGACCTCGCCAGGCCACGTCCGACTATCACCTATTTCGCAGTCTGGGCAACCACTTGAAGAATTTGAATTTCCATAACGACGAGGAAATAAAAAATCAAATTGAGCGTTTTTTTTTTTTTCAAAAAACCACGCGAGTTTTATAAGAGAGAAATTAAAAAGCTTTCAGAGAGGTGGGAAGAAATTGAAGACACGAGAATGAAAAGTGGATATGAACCATTTTGGGCTAAAATGAGTTTTATGAAGTTTACTATTCCTTGTTACTTAACGCATCGTTAGGTATGAAAATTGTACATCTCCGATTCGTATTATTGCTGCTAGATGTCAATAGCTATACGAAAAAATCATATCTAGTATTCAATAAGTAAGAAAAGTGGCTATGAACTGGATATGAACAGCTAAAAAATATGAAAGAGTTGGAAGTGTATATCCCTGAAGCATTCTTAACTTGACATTCTTAACATGATTTAACAAAGGCACGCTGTGATGTTATTCCAGAAGGTGAAGCTCCAGAAGAAAGCGTGACTGAAGACGACGAATCTGATTCAGAATAATGTTAAACGTTATAAAATACAATAAAATATTGTCAAATTCTCAAAAAATGTCAGAAAATGTCAAAAAATGTAAAAGTCTCAAAATAAAACGTTTTAATGTATATTTCTTCTTAATATACCCTTTGTATCCAGCTGCTATTAAGAAAATCTAAAAATGAGTATGAAAACAGGACATATCCGAATCTTAAAAAAGCCATAACATAGTAATTAATTTTTTTTAAATCAATATATACTGGTTCGTTATCATACATATATGTATATAAACGTTCTAAAATCATTGTTAGCAGAAAAATCTAACTCAATTAGATATAAACTGTTTTTCTGTTCTCCTGTAAAATTACCTTTTTGGTTCATATCCACTTTTCATTCTCACGTCTTCAATTGCTAAAAGAGGGTGAGATTGTATAATAGATTACAATAACTGTTTACTTGTACATAAATTTGTAAATAAATTTCTTTTGAAAACCGAACAAACTTTCCGAACCACCCGATATATTTTAGTTTCATTTCTTCCAAGGTGTTACATTGAATTCGGTCAAATTTGACGCAAAAAGAAACTTGATAAACTTAGTTCTGGGAATGGAAATAGACGGCGTTGCCACATTTTATTTCGATTTATCGAAATTACAATTTTCCTCTGTAATTCCTAGTTGGTAGGCTGCAGTAACCTAAGTTATTGTCAATTGTATTGCTATATAATGCTTTGTTAAATTTGAAAAATCGACCGGCAATCATGGCAATTTCTGTCTTCTTCAACACAAATTACCGTGTTCAAAACCTCACATTACTAACTTCGTATCTTTCATTCAGTTGTATTAAATTCAGCATAATTTAAAACATATCAGGCGTCTAGTAAATTTTGTTCTGAGCACGAAGATGGATTGTCTTGAAACACCTTCTAAAGCACCACACACACAAATCGGTCGGTTTGGTAAAACTCAACCGTTCCTCTATAACTTCTAGCTGGAAGTCTTCAGAACATTATAATTCTGCTTCTTTCATTATCTGATTACCTTTGTACTGGTTAATTAATTGGTCAACTTTCCATTAAAAGTCATCATTTTTGAATAAAACTTATAGAAATTAAATATCGGAGTTTGATATGGATAAATATGCATCCATTAGGTTGCACAAAAGTGTGCCCATTTCAGCGTTTCCAAGTAGGCTTTGTTTGGATTGCTGTAATAAATCCATTTTTCATTAACCTTTACAATACAATGAAGAAAGCCCTTCCTATATTGTCACTGAAAGAGTTGTTCACAGGGGAAAAAGCGACGCTCAGCGTCCCTTGGCTTCAACTGATAAGGAACCCAAGTTCCTTGCTTTTGCATCATTCAAAACGCATGCAATCGCTTGGTGGGATTGGCAGGTAACTCCTAATACTGAAGCAAGCTCTACCTGCGTTTGAAACGGATCCCCATCAAGCAATGTCGTCAATTCGGTGGCTTCGAAGGTTTTTCGTCTTCCTTCACGCGAACGGTTGTCAGCATCAAAATCACCGTCTTTAAAGCAATGGAACCAATCTTGTTGTTTTACTTAACGCAGCATCTGCGTAAACGTTTTGAAGCCCTCGATGAACTTCAGCTGCCGTTTTCTTCGATTGAATGAAGAAAATCGATCAAAATTATATATTTTCGCACAACCAAATGGATATGACGTCAAAAGGAAATCACTATTGTGTCGAGGCGGTATGTTTGCCATGTGCCTAAGTTCGCCGCATGACGTTTAGGTTGTGGCAAAATCGACTAGCACTTACAGCTGGCGACATCTATTGGCAAAGAGCAGGAACTTAGTTGCGCACCTAATAATTCAATTTTGCCTTCATGAATAACAGATTTGTGCTTGTGAATAAACCAATCACCAAAACATTTTTTATAAAAGACTTCAGTTTTCACCTCGAGTGTCTCTTTTATGTCCTCCATCCATAGCGAAATGGGTTACTCTAACTAGTAATTTAAGTTTTGAAAAGAGAAAAAATATATCGGCCGGAGCCATATCGGCCAAGTAGTAGGTGGTTGTTCGATAATATGCGCGACGGTTAGTGCAGGCGCCTATCATTCGCATGATCGCGGGTTCACTTCCACATAAAGCCACCTATCATTATTTGGTCGGCGGTCACCTCGATTTATCTGACGAACACTTCGAGTAGTCGAGTAATGGACAAGTCTGGTAAATGGTTCTTAAACTGAGGCATTTGGAATTGTTGGTAAACTGTGTGTCCTGCTGAGTGATCATTGAAAAACAGAAACTCACCCATATCTCATTCATGGGACGGGAATATTACTAAATAGCATGAATTTACGTTGTTGAGATTGGCAAACTTGGAAAAGTTCGTAGGGTATTTTTCACACGGCCACTTTTTGGCTTGATGTATAAAAGAGAGATGTTCATACTTTTTAATTGATCATGAAGTAAAAAAAAAAAGAAAAAAATACAGTCAAAGGACGAGTCATGTTGGAGTTGGAATGGCGTAAAAACATTATCCAACATTTTTTCGTCGAATGCAGGTGTGCCGCTGAAATCTTGGAAAACAGTTGGCGATCATTTTCTTTCTCACATAAATATCTTATGCTATTTCACGCATCATAACTTTTTCACTGTAGACTACCATAAGAGCTATAAGAGCCTAGACCATGAAGCCATCTAACAGTCAAAGAACGGAATAATTTCATAGAGACATCATCCAGAATGTTGCTATTGAGTGAATGTGTGCAACCGAAACATTAGAAAACATTTGACCGGCATTATATTTCACATGTAATTAAATTTTTGCATTATTTACTGCTAACGTCGCTCCATCTTACTCGAACACTTTTTATAGCCTTCGCACTAGTAAGGTTGTTCGTCTTTTGGTCGACTATGTGAAACTTGATTAAGATTTTTCTAATAGGTCGCAAGTTACAGACCTGCCTCTAAATTGAGATGTATCAAAACCGTCGTGAATCGGTATTTAATACAGAAATTATATTCGAATCATGCGAACATATTTGGTGAAAACATGTTTTGATTTCAAACAAGTGATAAAATAAATTGCCAACTTAGAGTTTAATTCTCAATTCATAAAAATGCTCAATTATAAAATATTGAACTATACTGCCTTCAAATAGAAAAACATATGTTTCATCAATCTTGTGTCCACATATTTGATTAGAAGTCTCCTTTTCTTTTATCTAAAAATTGTGGATTCTATATTCTTTTATGTATATGCATTTAATCAGTACTTTCGTTCATAACTGAAGATAAGCAAGTAGTATTTCTAATTTATTTTTCTGATCACTAAAGTAGTTATGAGTTAGTTAATTTAGCCTACACACTTGCATGAGAGACTCGTAAAATATGAATCATTTTATGATGTACTCATGCTTTCCTGAAATCAAATCATAATTAAATCTACCTCATATCATAAAAATTATGGCATTTAGTACAGGTTAAACATTTTGACTTGACTTTTTGCATTTACCTTTGTGTTTTAGTATCTATTCGTTTAAGTAATCAAAAGTTTTCCACACTTTGTTTGACCCATATCAAGTGGTAGGAAAACATGAAAAATTCCACAAATACTCACCATAATATAGGTGCGATTGTGTGTGAATCAAAGCATTGTACGTGATAAAGTATACACTTGTACAGTGAAGCGCGAAAAATAGCACAAGTTTGAAAGCCGAAGTCAAACGCCCAAATAATTCGGCAAAAATTGAAAAAGTCTACACCCATCACAAATTAACTTATATGCGAACAGGGTGAAAAATAATGTTTTTATATAAAATTGCATGAGTTTAATCTTTGACGCCTCCTTAAGGACAAATAATGCGTATGAGTTAAAAATTCTGTTTACAAAAATTGTCAAATCATAGTTTAATATCGTGGAAACCTGGCGAAGTCCGTCTATGAGAAGAAACGAAACGAATGGTGTCAATTATTTATATCTGTCGGGGATAGATACGATATTGTAAGGTAATGATAAAATTTTAGTACAAAATTTTATATAACATATTCAGAGTTGTTCCTACAGTCGCTTTTATTTCATATTCTCATTGAAAGAGGATCTCTTTTACTATGTATAGGGTTAATAAAGATGGTACAGTCTGTTAATTACCAAGGCCTGTTATGGCAAAATCGATTTCAATAAGATAATTTTAAGAAGCTCCTTGTTATATTCTCTCCTTATCCTTTTGCAACTCCTTTTATTCTTACGATTTTATTACAAACAGGAAGTTCACAAAACGAACACAATTATCGTTGAATAACAAACAATTCCGTACTCGCGATTCCGAGAGTGGAGGTTATTTAAATTCAGTTATTTTCAAAAGCCATTAAAAAAAACTTTATGAAATTGTGTAGCTTTTCAAATTAGTAAATAAGGAACAATTAATGTAGCAGCATTTATCAGCCACCCCGTCCCTAAAATTAAATAATTTGACGGCATTTTTGACATTTTAGTAACCAAAGCAAAAAAGCCAAATTCTCCTGGGATATGGAAGAGTCTCTTACATTCAGTGAGCTCACTACTTTCAGATTCGCTCAACTTTAGTAATCACTTTCGCAAATACTAATTGAGAAATATTAAGTTAATAAGTTCCTTCGGCAAGGACGCTGCGATCAGCAGCTAGCTTATCAATGAAGCGTGATGCCACTTCGTCTCTAAATAGCAAATTAGTAACAAAATTTGGGAAACAAAGTTTTTATTACAAATAATAAATGACATCGCACTTTTAGATATAAATATATAAAATATATCTCGCATTTGTAACCGCCACGCTCTAATTCTACCTCACAGAGGGTATTGGCTACAAAAATTGGCAAAAAAGTGGTGATCTCCCTGACATATAGGTAGAACTAAGATTACAATTTCGTAAGAAATTGCTTAATGTCATTTTAGACAAAATTTGACTTTTATGGAGGCATGCCATTCCATAGCTGTCTGAACTCCTAATCAGTAGGCAGCAACAATCTAAATTTTTTCCTATTATACTTAAGGACAAAGCTTTCCCTGCTGACCCCAAACTGTCCAAATGGCATTTTTAAATTGTAAATTCCTCACTCGAGCAAAATGCCACATCTATCTATTGTTCTTTCGACATTCTTGTCGACATACTGGTGACATAGCTCGACATAGATTTTTATATATTCATATACGCTTTACATGTATGGACATTATGAGGTGAACTCAAGCCAAGAGTGCTACTATCGTTACATTCTTTCAGAAAAACTCTTATCATTTTTATTCGCAGAACTAATTTTTGCTAAACAAATAAATGAAAGATAGTAATACAAAGATACATGGGTAAAATTATGCATCAGAGAGGGCGTGTTTATCCGGTTGATTTTTCAAAATTCTAATATAAATATATTTATTTAAATTTAAGTAACTGCTCACTACGAATTGGGGATTACAGTGGAAGAGACCTTCGTTTTCATTACCACTACTTCACCCAATCGATAACATGTCCAAAATTTGGCGGAATTAAGTAAAACCACTAGAAAGATATGAAACTAAGAACGCACGAGTTAAATTGGTAATTTGTATGGAAAGTTAAGATAATTTTAATTCAATATATTGAACAGAGATAGATCATAGATTATAAAATATTGAGAAAATATATAATTTTGGAAAATCGGCCAATTGGTATGACGGAACCAATAGAGGTGTGGCATTGTAAGCCATTTTCATTGTCGGCCCAACTTTGGCAAACGCTCAGCGTGTGCCAAATTTCACTACATTTAGTGTAACCACGCAAATAATATGAATCTAACAATATGTGGATTAATGGTCATTTACCAAAAGTCTTGGTTGGTCGTGCAATTGTTTTAAAATTCGGCCGGGCAGGCAATGCAATCGGCAAACATTTAAGTTGCTCAGGTCTATGAATGTGGATTTGTCGGAGGAAAACTAATTTCCTGAAGTGCGTTTAAATTGTACGGGAGGTATCAGAGAAAGTGGGCCGATGGAACCCATTTGTAATCCTCGTCAAGTTTTACCAATTTTTTATAAAGATTTATGGCAGTTATCGCGTTCACAGCCAGCCATGAAATGCGTTTAGTCACAAGCTATTTGGTACCTTAAGCGCTTTCTTTTAGGTGTTACAGTTTTGAACACCTAAAAAGAAAAGATATATTCCTTCATTTTTCCGGTGGCCGACGATTTACTGCACAATCGATAATTTGTGTTAAAAAAACCTCTTCCCATACATGATTTATGTATCGACTTATTTTGGTAATGTCATGGAAACTATGCCGGTCTATTACAAATGTAAATAAACAGACATTTTTTCTTTCCGTATCTATCAAATAATGCTCTAAATTGATTATAATTAATGAATTGGGAAAAATATCGTTTGTCAAAATTTGGTTTAATTCTTTGCATGAGCATGTGATTCCTTCTAGACCAATTCGTTCCCATTGTAATGTTTCCAATCCGTAGCATTATTGACGATTTATGTACCTATAGCCTATAGTATAGAATAAGTTTTATCGATAATCACTGCATAAGAACCGAGATCTTATCATATATTGTATCGGATTAGCCGTTTTTTTTTAGTAATTAGTAGTAATTTTAGTAATTTTATTGTATTTGTCAAAAACTTTTATGAATTGCTATTTTACACCTGTAATATGCTTTTAATTAGCGAATAAGTGGCAAAATTTTAGGAAAACTTCTGAAAAAATACTCATTTTTCATAATGCATGAGGACTGAATACTTATGCAGTCAAATTTCTCGCCCCTAAGCCGATGTTGTCTAATGTTGAACTTAACCTGCCCATGAATATGAAGCATTTTGTTTTTTTTGCGTCAAAGCTTTGCGACTTCTGCCGTGTTTTTAAAAGACACGCGGATGAACTTGATTATATTGACACAGATTTTTACAATGATCAGCAATCTATAAAAAAACTAGGGAAAATTTTTCTTTATATTTCAACATTATCTCCTTTTAGCTCGACACACTTTTTCCAACGATATTCAATAGCTTACATATCCTGTTTGTAGTAATAACTGTTAACTCCTTAGAATGGTTGTCAGCTGCAAACGCCACCTCTTCATTGTTGGCAAAGCTTTTGTCATCGAGCCATAGTTTCAAGTTTTAAATAGAGGTAGCTAAATCCGGCGAATAAGATGCGCGATGAAGCAATTCCCTCGTTAATCAATTAATTTTGGCAATCGCAATAGCGAAAGTGTGAACTGAAATACTGTTTTAATGATGCAACACTTTCTTTTTCGCCAAATGCGGCCTTTTTCCATAATTTCATCACCACTGTGGTTTTTCCTTCCTGAAGATAATCAATAAAAACAATCTCATGCGTATCCCAAAAAACAGATACCATGACCTTGCCTGCAGATGGAACCATCTTCGCCTTCTTTGGACACGATTCTTCCATTCCTGCCTACTGCATTGACTGCTCTTTTGTCACAGGTGTGAAGTGGTAAATTCACGTCTAATCAATGGTTATAAATCGACGCAAAAATTCGGCTTCATTGCGGTGAAATAACACTCTACTGAAACATCTTTACGACGATGTTTTTACTGTATTGAAAGCAAACGCGGCACCCATCTTGCATACAGCTTTTACATCTTCGAATCTTCAGTCAATATATAATGTATAGTACTTTTTGAAATGCCCTTCATTTCAGCTAGCTCACGCATCTCCAGCCGACGATTATCCAATATTATTTTGTGGATTTTCTTTACCGTGTCTGTCGTGGACACCTTAATTGGCCGACCACTACGGTGTTTGTCTTGGCAGCTCGTACGGCCTCGTTTAGGCTCAACTACCCAATATTTTACAGTCGTAAACGAAGAAACAAACTCCCCAACAGTAGGTAGTACTGTTGCTTGGCTTTAATATTGGTTGGACTGAGAAAGTTCAAATGGAAATGTTGAATTACATAACGGTGACCAATTTTTTTCATGTTTACAAATTCACTGAGATCGTTTACTTGGCTCAAATAAAAATACCAAACAACGTGGCGACTTGAAACTTACGCGTATGTCTTATAAGGTTGCAAAGTTTTCACTAAAATAATTTTCTTTTTCGAAATACTGGCGCCATCTATACTTCGGGTCGGATGGGGACCGCCTTCGCAGTATATAATGTCTGAGACTTGTACTACTAATCTTTACAAACGGAGTAACGAAATAGGTAGGCCGGCCTATAGCGCGGTGTAAAGATTAAGAAGTTACGGGTAAATCCAATCTTTCAACTTTGTGAATTTGTAACATTTTAAATAATTTCTTGTCGGATGTTGAAGTACAGAAGTATGAAGTACAGAAGGATGCAGAAGTACAGTACAAGTGAAAGTTACCAAAATAATAATAATGGGGAATCCGTATTTTTGGAACCAATCTCCTGAATCTTGGGCCATATGAAATCTCCTGAATCTTAGGATACTACAAAGTATTTATGGGGGAATTGCAACAAATGATTGTTGCAAAATTTGTCAAAAATTTGTTAAATTGGTCTTTACCAATAGGCAAGAAAAAGAAGGAGTAACAGCTTGCAGTTTATGGTAGAAGACGCTACATACGAGTATATAATATATTTGGGCTATATGCTATATGCGTTCCCTACAGCTATTTTTGTTCTCATTGAGGTATTGAAAAGAGCACGCAACAGTGTCTTGTCGTGTCTGATATCGCTTTGATGAATCTGTGTCAGTCGATATCATTTCATAACTACATACATGTTTAACAAGATTAGCAAAACCAGCCGTGCGTTCCTCATATCGCCACCGGCATAATTTCATTAACTGGATCTTAAGATATTTTTCTCCTCAACTGTAGATTGGAAAAGTTTATATATTTGTAAATATTTGCGCACACATACGAGGACATGCAGACATAGTGGCATGTGTAGTTCAGCATTTCATCCTTCTGGTCTGAATGTTTTCAGTTTGTATGTTTGTACTATATGCTACATACGATATATAGGTATACATATTCATACATTTATAAATATATGAATTTTACTCGATCCGAGGGTGTGTACATACATGTGTGTGTATGTTGAGTTATGTAGCTGTAGTAGTTACCCCTTTTGTGCAACACTTTTTGTTTTTTAGGCGGTGGTTAGAACGGAATTTAGTTTTTTGTGTGCACCGCCCTTGGGAAAGGATGTTTTAAATGTTGTGTAAAGTTGAAAAAACTTCGTATTCACTCCAAGATCAAAAGCATTTAGCTTCTTGAGGGGCACTTTATTTTTTTTTTTTGGCAAACGACTGTAAGTCTGTAGTTTTTTAATTAAAATGACAACAAATCACCTCTTTTATTCTTTTCTGAAGGAAACCCCATCTTCTGTGTGTTACCTAAGTTCCTAAATTTCTGAATTCTGTTCTTTTTAACGGAGTCTTAATCGCTCCCTGTTCTTTATTGCCGAAAAATCTTCATAATGAAGCCTTTAGGCTCGCCCTCACAATATGATCTAGACAGCCAAGTGAGACTCGTAATATTGCGCTTTTTCTTGTCTAGATCATTAATTCTTCTGCTTAGCCCATAGCAGCACAAGTTTACAAAAAAAGTTCCTGATTTTTAGGCCGACATCATTTATGTAATTGACGCCGGATGGCAGGTAATCCTATCTTAATATAAAATTATTTAATCGACGCCGAAGCAGCAGAGGCAATCAAAGTCTTCCGCCGCATCTAAAACTGTTATGGTCAACTTTTACGAGTAGAGTCTTTTAGTGACATCTCATTTATGCTTGAGGAGGCTGCAGTAACATTGCGTAGTTTTTTAGCCTCTGACAGGTATATCATCAGCTTATAGCCTGTGCTTTTTGTTCGTAATTGTGACATTATTGTTCCTCTCTATCATCTCCACACGTATTTAAACATTATGTGAAGGTTTTACATGAGTCTCGCTGTCAAAGCCTTACCCATGGTGTGTCACCACACATGGTGCCGTTTTCTAATCATATGCTTTTCTTTCTTGGTTATGTGTTCTTTCTTTCTTCTAGCGACGGCAAACGCCCCTTTGGGGTACTCACACTAATCCCGAAGGATTAGCTAGACTGCCAGAGATTGGAAGTAGGACCCTTGGAAAAACTTCCTCAGGTCCCACTCCCTCACTCGTCCAAAGTACCTTTGTAGCCACTTGGTATGAAGTGAACTACCTCCCGGGTAGGAGTTGAGGTATCTAGGAAAACCTCAGATAGATATGAACAGTGTTCTCCAAGCTAATGCCTTCCCTCACTGACACATGAGCAACGCAAAAGCACTGAAAACACTTGTTCGGGCAACCACAGCCAGCACGATCTCCCACCAGGGGTCCAACACCATGGACCAGGAAGGAACAATGTTCCTTGGGCTCCTGGTCACCCGTGCTACCAGAAGAGAAGAACCCTCTGGTCTGGGTTTCGCAGACAAGCTACTCCAGTTTTGCTTTATCATACCTCGCATGGAACTGGTAATCCATAATAATACGGCATAAATTTTCAATGTCCGAGGGGAGAATATCAACACAGCAAAAAGCAAGTATACCATGCTCCTATCATAGTTCATTAACCAGATCTCTCTGGTCATACAACTATATTTACGGAAAAGATAAATCTTCTGATACCTCCCGACGGCTTCTCTAGGTCGCACCTGTTGCCAGGATGTGTCTTGTTTAACTATGAATCTCCCCTTTACTTGGTTTTCGAAAAACGAGTTCCAAGATCAGTTTGAAACATATTATAGGTGAATCCCAAGATCCACCTTTTCCTAGGGCGCCTGGCACAAGGCCACACTACTTTGTTTTTCTTTGCAAGCATCATACCCTTTGCCTGCTTAATTACAGGATCAGGTAGAGAGGCCTGCGTTCTAGGGGTAAGCGGTACAAAGCATCCTAGGAAACACCCGCCTACCCACACATCTCCACACGTATGTACGATATGTCGCGCGATAGACCTTCCTCCTGTCTAAGGACTTGTTTGATCTGAATTTACTTAGCAAGATCTTTGCCCACCTTCGCTAAAGACTTCGTGTCAGGTAGTGTACCGCAAAGGCGTATCTACTTCGCAGGGTTACAAAACTCAGACATGATTGCAAATAGTAATTGCCGAATCGTGCAGGCGGTGTTTCTCTTGTGTATTCTCCAGGATTTATCAAAATGTGAATCTTTAGTTAGTTGGCGATTTATCAAGTCTAAATGCATACTGAATACTTTTAATAAAGTTCGATAGTACTTAACATATTCGATATGACCATTTATATCGTTTTATTATGCACAGGATATTGACAAGTATTTGCACTATGAATTTCAAAATAAAGACTTTTTCAAATAGGTTTAAATGGAACAAAATTGTGGTATGTGGAGGTGTTAACGAAACAAAATATGACGTAACGAAACAAACAAATAATGCATGCCATTATGTATGGAATACATAAATACTTTGTAGTGGCCCAAGATTCAGGAGATTTGTAGAAAAATTACCCCCCAAACTTGTTTTGGCAACTTCCACTTGTACTGTCCTTATCGAATTCATTAATGAAGAAATTTCACACACTGGGTTTCGCATAGTGACACGGATCTGAGAGACCCAATTTCGAAAATCGTTACCGCATAGATCAGGCTGAATATGAGCATTGGGCGGTTGCGGCTTATTGCCACATGCGCCATCTTGCTGGAGCCTCATATCAATAGAAAGTGATCATTAGTAATCTGTAGTGCACGTAGTTGACGATGATATCCTCAATAAGGTAGTTTTGGAAGATTTTGCCAACGTCTCAAAATTCACCCCAAACAGACCCATTTTTGTGGACGCATTGCCATCTGGTTGACTTTGAGTAAGCTGTACCGCAATTTTGTACGTTAATATAGTAAATTGTTGATCATCGTTAAATATGATTCTTCAGCCAAAAATTGGGGTCTTCTTCTAAATGCTCCGAAGCCCAATCAGTAAACAAACGGTATAGCCTACGGCCATTAACTTTGAACTCCTTGGTAAGTTAAATTTTCAACGGGCGCAGACCTAAGTCCCACCGAAGTTAAATCTGCGAAAGCCCGAGTTCTTATGCACAGCAAGAAATTGGCAGCCTTGTGCTCCCTTGTATATTTTCACAGGGCAGCGACGATGGTCTCTGCCAAACCGACGTTCCTTTGACGTTCGGGTGTTGACTGATTATTTACCGGTCTTCTCGAAATTGCACAGAATCGACCGCATTTGCCGTCACTTATTTTGATAACAAATATTTTATCATTGTGACGATTTGGTATCAGTAACTGAATAATAAACTGGCGTCTGTTTATTATCAACGTGGTCGCCACAGATTCTGGATATCGACCTTTCGCCCCTTACGGTCAACAAACAGACGCATTGCTAATTACAATTTCAACCAAAGCAATCAAGCTATAGATTATTTGTTGCGGGAAAAATGTAATACACAGAAGAAAGCGTTTAAAGCTTCAAATATTTTTTTCACCAAATGTATTTCATGTCTTTTTAATCGATTAAGCAATGTCCGTCTGTCTGGTTGGCTGACTGGTAGGCATCATAACTAACGCAAGTCTTTATGAAATTTATTAAAGCGTGGCACAGATCGAAACACTCTTTTTGATCCCATACAAATCGACCAATTTTCTCAAATTCATTTTTTTGTCCCTGTAACTTAAAAATCGTCAACTTTAGTAAGTTAAAGTTTCCTCCACTGCATTTTCTTACAAAGCTTATTAAAATCTAAAAAATACCCATCGACTTACCACGCTCCTACTGGTATATCCCATACAATTTGCTGACTGCAACTGTGTATTCTTATAATCATATTCTTATTCAATGGTAAAAAAAATTCTATTAAATTTGGTCCATGTTAAGTGGTTACTAAAGTCTGAAAATAAAAATATATGGAAAATTGATTGATTTACCAAAACTTAATCTTTCCTCTATATATTTTATTTGGTAGGCTGCGTCAACGTAGATTTCTGTCGACTATATTTATTTGAAATGTTTTAAAAAATTTTAGTTAAAGCTGTCAGGTAACCAATCACGCATTTTCTACTTACACAAACTTTTAAGTACCTCCCATATGAATTCCCAACTTATCCTGTTCCTATGTTTAATTCATTTGTTATTAAATTGTGTACACTTTAGTCTGTATTAGGTGTTTAGTGAATTTAGTTCTCAGAATGAAATTCAAGGCTTGTCACCCTTTCTGACGTACCGGTATAATTTGTATGCCTTAGAATTCAAAAATTTGATATTTTACTCCTTTTTTTGTGAGTTATATGTAAGATTTTTTTAAAAGAACGTAGTGTTTTACTACATTCCTTTTGGCATCAAGAACATTTATGCAACAGCGCTGAAAGACATTGGTGGAAATTTTATGAAAGTCAATTGCTCTCATTGAAATTTTTGTATTGGTTTCGTTGTGATTTTATTATTTCTGTAGTAAAATTCATATTTCTCTCTTCATTTTTCTGAGTAATTTCGAAAGTTGCAACATTCTTAAGCGCGTAAGACTTTACTTCTGTATTGCGGACATCTTCCATTATCCTTCACCCGTTCGTCCCTTCTGACATCCTGAACACTTATGCGCTAGCGCGAAAGGACATTGGGAGAAATTATATAAAAGTAAGCTCCTCTGACTGAAATTTTTATATTGGTTTCGTTGTGATTTTATTATTCCTCTCTTCCTTTTTCTGTGTAATTTCGAAAATCGCAACATTCTGAAGCGCGAAAAGCTTTACTTATGTCTTGCAGACAACTTCCATTGTCCATCACTCGCACGTCGCTTCTGGCATCCTAAACACTAATGCGCCAGCGCAAAAGGATATTGGGAGAATTTATGTAAAAGTCAGTTCCTCTGACTGAAATTTCTGTATTGGTTTCGTTGTGATTTTATTATTTTGTGGTCGAATTCATATTTCTGTCCTCCTTTTTCTAAACAATTTCGAAAATTGCAACATTCTTAAGCGCTTTAATTTAATTTAATTTAATTTAATTTAATTAATTTTGTGTTCCGGACATCTTTCATTATCCTTTATTAAGAAATTGTAAGGAATTATTTAAAAGTCAGTTCCTCTGACTGAAATTTTTGCATTGGGTTCGTTGTGATTTTATTATTTCTGTAGTTGAATTCATATTTCTGTCTTCCTTTTTCTGAGTAATTTTGAAAATTGCAACGTTCTTAAGCGCGTAAGACTTTACTTATGTGTTGCAGACATCTTCCATTATCTATCACTCGCACGTCGCTTTTGGCATCCTGAACACTTATGCGCCAGCGCAAAAGAACATTGTGAGAAATTATATAAAAGTTAGTTCCTATGATTGAAATTTCTGTACTAGTTTCGTTGTGATTTTATTATTTCTATGGTCGAATCCATATTTCTTTCTTCCTTTTTCTGAGTAATTTGGAAAATTGCAAAATTCTTAAGCGCGAAAAGCTTTAATTTTGTGTTCTGGACATCTTCCATTATCCTTCATTAAGAAATTGTAAGAAATGATCTAAAATCCGGTTCCTCTGACTGAAATTTTTGCATTGGGTTCATTGTGATTTTATTAAATACTAGTGGACCCGGCAAACTTCGTTTTGCCTTCAAAGTTGTTGTTTCGGCACAATTCGTAGTTCAAGAAAGAAAATAAAAATATAAATTCGAATTCATTTAAATCAGTGATAAATTATTTTTATTGTAATGCTTTGTGGTAAACAACATTTGTTGTTTTTCCGCTTTCGGTGTAAATATACAAAAGCGATGGTTTGCCAACGCGCGAACAGGCTACATATAACTGTCCATGTGAGAAAACTGGAGACTCTAAATTCACTCCACAAATTCCTAAGGATTGGCCTTGCGCCTTATTAATGGTAACCGCAAACGCAAGGCGAACAGGAAACTGAAGTCGTTCAAATTCAAATGGTAGATCAGAGGGAATCATTGGGATGCGTAGAATGAATACATCTGCGCCGTTGAATTTTCCGGTTAAAATAGTAGCTTCAATTACATAAGCCATCAACGTTTTAATAGAAAGTCTTGTACCATTACACAAACGGGGTTGAAGCATTATAATAGTTGCTCCAACTTTCAATTGAAGATTATGCGGAAGCAATCCTGGTAAGCCCAACGAATTCAAAAATTCTGTTGGATAATTCACAACATGTTCTTCATTGGTAACAGTATCGACAGACTTGTACGACACCAATTCGCCAGGAATCTTTGATTGTATAGCCATGTTTAATTCACTAACATCTTTGTTCTTTGCGGCTAAAATTGCTCTGTCACTCAACCATGCATGGCATGTATATTGTTGTGCAATGTTAGTGAAAACGCTTTCAATCAATTCCTCTTTTGACTGTACGAAACGGCAAAAATCATTTGGCAATGTTATCTATCCAGTGTCATCAACAGGAATTGCACCATTCCCAATTTTCAGCAACTGGTTAGAGAACTTCTCAGCAGATGGATCATTCTGCAACCGAACACGAACGTTGGTAGTAAGTTTCAAATTTAAACAAATTTAAACAAATTTTAACAAATTTCCATAAATATGAAGACTTTAAGCAAGCGTTAATTTGATCGGCTGCTGTTGATCTAGGAATGACTGGTAATGTTTGCCTAAAATCACCTGACAATAAAATCAACGCACCACCAAACAACTCTGAATTACCTCGGAGATTTTTCATTGTTCTTTCCAAAGCTTCGACAGATTTCTTATTCGCCATAGTGCATTCATCCCAAATAATGAAACCGCAACTTTTCAATAATAAAAATAAATAAAATAAATAAGTTTTTCCGGTGCCTCCTGGTGCATCCAGAAAATAAAATCCACCTGCTTCACTATTGGCAGCTTGCATAATAGTATCGTACGCCTTTTTTTGGTTCGCATTCCATGTGGAAAGTTTTGCGTGAACAATAGCATTTAATGCGTTGCGATCGTATTGTTGTTCACGTTGCAGTTCTAACTCAAAAATGTCATGCATTGCACGATTAGGTGATGGCATTGACAATTGTGCTAATAGCTTATTAGCAATCGACAAACAGAAATCTTCAATGCAAATCAACGCTTCATTGTAAATTTCTGGCGTGAAATCCATTCCCGGATTACGATTTTCTTGACGCACTCGAAACAGTATATTTTCCGATAGGCAGTCTTGAAATTTTGTCGACAGTTCAGATGGATTCGATGGAAAACAGGTAGACAAAACAATTGCAAACAAAGCTCGAATTTGATAAGGATGAGCAACAACTGCTGCGTCTGCAAGTGTTTGTTCCCAATGAATACCGTTTTCCAATAAATTGAGCTGTTGACACGCTTGTCGATATGTCGTACACAGAACTCCATTGACTGTCCTTAAGTGTCGAAATGATGTTGGACCACGTACGTTTATTAACAGCAAACGTAGACAAAAACACTCAGCATTATTTGGGTGAACAGTATAAATACGCCCCAAAGCATTACTTGAATGATGTTCATCAACACGTTTTCCTTTCTTGCGCTCTTGGAACTCCTTTTTTGATACATTCCACGTAAAATACGTTGGCACTTCTGTGTATAATAATGTTCTGGCAAAAGCATCAACTTCACACAATTTAAAAAATGCAGTTAGAGTTGTATGAGATGGTGATAGAGCTCTCTGTGCGGCATTTTCGGTAGTGAAATGCACACGTTAGCCACTTTCAAGATGAACAGCTAAATGAACAACAGCTGGATATCTCTCGTGAATTTGAAATGAAAAAATACGCCAAATCGCTTTATTATTGCTAATGTATTTCGTCATTTCTATTTGAATCAGTTGATCCATACACGCCCATATCACTACCTTTATTTACATACTTGCAAATGTATTTAATGGACTTGACAGAATTGCAGTATTCGACATTAATATGAGCTTTGAATACTTTCGACAATAAAGGTGAATAGGGCACAACCCAACGGTTACCGACGACAACATTTTGATTTTTTTACTCTTATGGTAATTGATCTACCATTATCTTGAGTTGATCGACGACGATATAATGGGTAACCATCATTTCCAGTGATTGTATCCGAAACCAAAGCTCTTGGATAACGTTTACTGCATTTTCCATCAAGCATACATGGTGAGTTAATATTGAATGCTCCACATGGACCGTGTATCATATTTTGCACAACAACACCATATAATTCAGGATCACTTATTTGATCTGGAATTTCAGCACATATCACATTGTCAACTTCATCCGGTGTGATTTTATTCTGTAACCATATTAATATGTGAGCGTGTGGCAAACCACGCTTTTGCCACTCCAGAGAATACATCCAGCACTTGACTTCACCAAACACTTCAGATTTCACGATAAAATCCATGACGTGGGCTGCCTGTGTACGTTGAAGGCAAAATGGTCATTTTCTCAATATCATTAACATTATCGTCATTATTTATAGCATCACGCAAATGAATATACTCCTCCGAACGTAATTTCTTCTGATTAAACTGTATGAAATTTAGTCGTTCACTTTCAATTTTAGCGTACATATCAACAACAAATTGATGAAAAGTCTACGACAATGAAAAATATGGTTAGTATCATTTTGACGGACCATAAGACGATATGCATAATAATTCATTGAGCTAACTTTTTTATCACTAAATTTTATGACTAAATACAGTCACTAAAATGACTGTAATTCATGAACCAATACAAATACAGAAAGCGTTCATACATAAAAACCTTGGTATTAACTTCAGCTTTAATATGCACTTTGCAGAAACAAAATCGGTTCACGCATTCCAGAGAACATCAATTACTAACACAATGATAATCATTTTTATATATATAGATTTCTGTGGTCAAATTCATATATCTCTCTCTTGCTTCTTGTGAGCAATTTCGAAAATTGCAACATTCTTAGGCGCGAGAAGTTTTACTTATGTGTAGCGGACATCTTCCATTATCCTTCATCCGCATCCAGTTTTGATTTCTTTTTTAGACCGTCATTTAAATGATAATTTTTTAAATTATCAGTCTTTCTGTATTTGTTTTAGTTGCACTTCGCATTTGCTACAAGTAGCGCAAGTAGATTTGGATTTTGCTCCAAATGAAGGCTCACGTTCACGCCCGTTAAGATCGACGATCTACAATCCTGTTTTTTTCAAAAAGAAAAAAAAATCAACTTGAAACGCTCTACAATTCATTCCGACTGTAAAAATGTATGACAAATCTATTTGATTGATACTTATTTAGCGCAATAAACTGTAAAAGATCGATATATCAGTAAAAACTTTTTCAGAAACTTTACTAAATGGCTATTTTGAGACAGATACAAAACAAAGAAAAAATACTGCCACCGCATTTTTCATATGCAACACCGACCTACCGCATTATGAGTTTCTTACGCTGAGCCACTACTTTGTTTTCGGCCGGACTTCTATTTATGTATGTATGTTGAGGTGTTCCCTTTATCTGGCTGCATAAAGATGTAGAAGCACGACTTGGACATAAGAGGATTATGGAACAAAACATGAGTAGCACAATTTGATGCCAATGCCAAGGCATCATCAACATCGAAGTAAACACTCCAAATGTCTGACATGAATTTCTGATGTAACGAGTGCACGAGTGAAACGTTGCTGGGATTTCAGCAAAACATTAAAATTTCATAAAATAACTCAACATTGCCCAGTGGTCTTTAATAATGCAAAACCAAGCAAAAATAAATGAAAATTAAAAACAAAACAAACATTCCTTGCACTTCCAATAAAACTGTTGAAATGATTATTCATTTGAACACGAATATCCAATTTTGTTAGCATTTTATGATCAGAATTTAATAAGTTGTACAAAGCATGAAATAAGGGGAAACTAAACAATTTCTGAGAGATTGGGTAAATCAAATTCTGTGGTAATTGTTTACACATTCCCTATGGTATAAACAAAACAAAAAGGATGCTAACGTATACCTATATATAATATGAATGTAGAAAGAAGTAAGAGATGTTAAAGGATATACGAGTATAACAAACAATAAGGATATTGTATCATATTATAGATTGTATAATTCAACTAGTTTAGTAAACACAAATGTAATAATATGTAAGATATAGTTTTTTTTTATTTCGTACAAACCAGTTTATTGCTTAGTAAGCTGATTGAATTCCAGTAGAAATGAATAAAGTTGTTTTATTTTCTCACAAGCGAATGTGTGCAAAGATGTTTGCTGTAAGAGGTATGTTTCACAAAATATATCAAACATGAAAGTTATTCATAATACTTTATTAGAAAGATCCCCTAAGGATAAAAATTTAAAATTGGGCAATCAAAATCACAATGGCTTGTGCTCAGCTAAAGTGATCTGGAATAATAGAATCATAGAAGCTTGGGACTTTATTCCTTTAACTGTAAAATATAGACTCATTTGGAAAAATTCCTTCTCTCGAAGTACAGATTTGTCAGTCTCGAAGTATAGATTTGGCGCTAAATATACATGGAAACCAAGTTGATGGCTTTAAAATTTGGTTTTCGGCTAGAAGATATGGGGTGATAGAAATCGAATTGTTATTATATTTTCATGGTAGAGACCCAGCCAATGCTATCAATGTCGGTTGAAAAATTATCTGAATGATGGCAAAATGCAATTGAACTGAATGGCTCTTACATCATAGGTTAAAATACTGAAATTGTGTTAAAACATATGAAATTTAATTTGCGCAAAAAACCCGGATTACCTGCCTGCTGACCCAACATATTTCTTTTCTTTACCATCAAACTATAAATTGTTATCACCGCATTCATATATTTCATATAACAGGTTATCCATTTTTCGGTATCAAAAGTAAAGCTAAATAAAACACAGTAAAAGCTATGATTTCGATGAAACTTTTATTTCATTATAATGTTTGGGTCTTGCCATTATTTACGATATATCATGTAATTTAAATGAGCGCTTCTGTATTGGCTGCAACGGTTGATCCTTTCGAGGGAGTTTTTGTTTACTTTTTTTTTGCTAATTTCGGACAGTATCTCGAGGACAACTGGAAGCATATTGATTTTCAAGTGCTCCAACGTACTTTGCGTAAACACGACCTCTGACGTAGGCCCTCAAAAAAAAGTCTAACGGCGTCAAATCGCATGATCTTTGTGGCCAATTGACGTCGCCAAAACATGAAATTACGCTTTCTCGAAACTTCTCATGCAATAAAGCAGGTGTTGTGTGGCTCGTAGCACCGTCTTGTTAAAATAACATATCGTTCAGTCCCTAATCTTCAATTGCAGGCCAAAAAAAGCTGGCTCTGAGTTGATGGTAACGGTTCCGCCAGAGTCATTTTCGAAAAAAATCGATTGAAAGCCCACGTTTGAATCACCAGTTTTGTAGTAAGTTTTAACTATTTTTATGCGTTCTTCGGTTTTTAAACGATCTACGTATGTAAATGACAAAACTTTCATTAAATAAATAACACTTCAAATGGCAGGTATTTAACAGCTGACAGCTTTGGCCGACCGGCGGTTTTGAAACTATCTAATGGAGAACCCGTACTTTCGTTCCTACGGGTGAAGTTGTAAATATTCGCTCTGTTTTAACGCGCAGAGAGGAAATCAAAAATATTAGTAGCACTGATTAAAAGATGAAGAATGGGCTTCATGACACAAAAAGGCCTTGAATTAAAAACATATTGTTAAAAAAACATTAAGTGTATCCGCCATTGTTAAATTTTTTGACATTCTGTTGTCACAATTTAGGCTGTTTTCCTTCTCTACATTTTTTTTAAAAAAGATGTCGCTGTGTGCAATTTATCTATTGATTTTATTAACTTTCAAATATCTAAAAGGTACGTGATGTTTTACAGCAGAATGTGGTGACAGTAGAATGTTAGTCTCACATAAGTCTAGTGTGTACACTTTTTGGGGATGTTCTAGAATATGTTTTACTTTGTATACCTCCTTCATTCTCGTCCTCCTTCCCTTAAGGCGGCATGGCAACAATACAATATTTTATCAATATGAATTGCCTTCTATATGTACATATATGTTATTGAATTCAATTTAAATTTCTGAAGGAAGCAAACTATCACGGTACATGGTAGTATATTATCCGAAATCAAGTTCCAAATTATTCATCGCACCCAAATGTCTAAAACTATATTAAAATGTTAACGAAGAATTAAAATGGAGGACTCAAATGTTTCTGTGTTACACTATTAATTACATGTCATCGCTAAGCAATTCACACGTTTGTCATTTTACCAAGATGTTACTGAAAACAAAACAACACTGACAACGCGCACAACACATTACCTATTCTCTGTGTTGTGGCAAAGTATATGCAACCTGTTAGGAGGATGTTAGTAATTAGTTCATTTCAAATAAAAAACCTTCATATTTTCTCCTGTTAATGTAAATGCCTGCTGCGTTTACCATACAGATGTTCAAGAATGCACGTTTTGACGGGGACATTAGTTCTTTTTTTGTGTTTCTCATTTCAAATGGTACATGACTGACCCAATTTTTATTATGTATCCACATAAAGGGTGTTTCTGTTGAAATGGAATGTAACTCTAAAGATGTCAAACATGTGCGCTTTATAACAATGAGATAGCAAAGCAAATGGATAGAGCTCCTTTCTGTTATTACAAGACTGCTTACATTTTTAATAGCTTTTTGTTAGAAATGTTCCAGTTGGAACCGCTCTTAAAGTATGGCTACAAATCCTTTTACAGTTGAGATACTACAGATTTGTAAATTAGATCTGTACTTTGCCTTACTTGTTTGACTTTAAGTACACAAGAAAACAGACTGTAGGCAGTGTTGGGAAGGTCAATAGCATTTTAAAAATCGGAGAAGCAGATAAAATTTTGTGTGAAATTCTTCATTTGGTTTGGTTTCCATAGACGGTTATGCAATATTGGGAATATCATCCAAGTGATCCATCCCACAAATGCGATTGACTGAACGCTGAAAACAAGAGTCTTGTGTAAAATTGACATTGTGTAGGTGGTTTATTAATTTTTTAGTTTCAAAAGTAAAGCTAAATTAAACAAACATAAAGCCAAGATTTCGATGAAACTTTTATTTCACTACAATGCTTGGACTTTGCCACACAACGCCTCTTAATTGCTTGCAGCAATGGATCCTTTTGACGTTCCTTCATCATCATTTTAAAATAAATACGGCCCAATGACACCTCCAGACCATAATGCGCACCAAACAGTCACTTTTTCCGGATGCAATCGCTTTTCCACAATCACTTTTGGGTTCTTCGAGCCCTTATGCGACAATTTTGCTTGTTGTTGTAACTACCCAGTGAGAAATGAGCTTCATCGGTGAAGAAAATTTTGGTCGATTAAAAGCCCACATTTTAATCACCTCTTTTATAGTAAGTTTTAACTATTTTTTTTTTTTTATTTTATTTACGCGTTCTTCGGTTGCTAAAAGATCCATAGTCACAAATGGCAAAGCTTTCACTAAATAAATAACATTTCAAGTGGCAGGTATTTAAAAGCTGACAGTCTTGCCAGATCGGTGGTTTTGAAACCGCTAAATAGATAACCCCGTATTTACGTGTGGCTAGCCCATTTGAAAGCAAAAATTCAAATTTTTTTCGTAATATTACTGGAGGACGTACCATTTCCATTTTTAATGTGAGATGTGAATGTTGTATGCATAGCTTTCATTACCTTAACGAAAATTTTTTATTCAAATTTGACATTCGTAAGTTATTCAACACTCCAAATCACACTATACGGCTTTGTGGTGACTGGAAATTGTTTTCCAAGCCGGGCTCTGATACTAATTTCCCACACATCGTATACACGCATATTTAGAGTAGTCCAAATTAGTGAGATTTATTTTCTTACGCCGGTTTTGTAATAACTCCGAAATCAAAAAGTGGTCAATAATGTATTTAAAAACTATTAATGATCTTACTGAGAACCTTGTCGACAATTACTATATATAGGGTGATTTTTTAAGATTTAAGTTTTTCATATTGGCAGCACTGGTTGTTAGTGGTGTCCAAACGTCATCTGTCAAAGTGAAAAATGTACAGTATACTCTGCCATTTCATCATGGAAAGACTAACAAACGAGCAGCAATTGCAAATCGTTGAAATTTGTTATCAAAATTCGTGCTCTGTGACAAATGTGCATCGTTTAATACGACCATTTTATGGTCGTAATAATCGACCTGTTGAATCAACAATTCGTGCTGTTATCTCCAAATTTTACTTTGTTGGACATAAAACCATCGTCTCGCATGCGTAGAGTGCGTACCGAAAAAATATTGCAGCCGTAGCGACCAGTGTTAATGACGATCGTGAAATGTCAATTCGTTGCCGTTCTCAGCGATTGGGCATTTGTTACTCAACCACAAGGACTTTTTTTGCCCCAATTGGTTGAGTTGAACTTGGTTGACATGTGGTTTCATCAGGGCGGTGCAACATGCCACACTGCTCGTGAAATGGATATGTTGAGGGTTGAATTTGGTGAGCAGCTTATCTCTCGATTTAGCTCTGTGAGTTGACCCCCAAGATCTTGCGATTTAACGCCTCTTGATTATTTCTTGTGGGGTTATGTCAAGTCGTTAATCTATGTGGACAAGCCGAACACTATTGAAGCCTTACGGGATAACATAACACGCGTTATTCGTGGAATACAGGGCGAAATGCTTGAAAAAGTGACGAAAAATTGGACCCTCCGAATGTACATTTTGAGACGAAGCCGTGAACAACATTTACATGAAATTATCTTTAAAAATTAAATGGCAAAGACCAATTTATCGATTCCAATAACAAATTTTAGTATACATATGATGCAAATTTGAGCGTTTTATTCGATTTAAAAAAAAACTCCGATTAAAAAATCACCCCATATTACTCATGTGTTACTAAAAAAAAAATTAGATTTCAAAATTGGTATTTAATGTACTTTTCTATGTGTGTACGTTTTTCAAAAGTGTAAAAAGAAACTGGAAAAAATTCAATGAACCAACCAACCAACAGCATCGATTTAGTCACAAAGAGTTCGAAAGATGGACCTGTCACGGAGTCCAAAACGCGTCATCCTTGTGGGTGACTACTGAATTGAAGGTTTTCAATTTGGAAGGGTCTACCTAACCTCACGGCTAACTTAATATACCTTCTTTTGTTCACTATCAGGAAAATGATAAAGTTTTAAATCCAATTGTCTGCAAATTAGGTGCCTCAATTCACTGAGTTCCAGAGAAATCTTTACAAATTATTTTTGACAGATAAAAATAGTTTGTATTTTGTTAGAAATTGCTGGAAAGCATAGAAAATGCAAAATGTTTTTTTTTTTTTTATTTATTTCTTTGAAGGCATTCCCCCAAGATTGAGGATTGTGAATTTGTTCTTCAATATGTTACCGTCCTTTGATAGGCGCATTTGATATTTTCATTTGAGCGTTTTCTTGTAGTTTATGCTTTCCTCTGGCGTAGCAGTTCGAAGACATATCGTTTCATATAAATTTTCTTCGGATATAACATTTTGGCTGTTTTAAACATAGCAGGAGGGGTTTTTACGTCAATAAATTATTCCACTTCGTAGAATTGATGTATATTCTGGTATTCTTGTCTCATTTTTCATTGTTCCGATGTATAGGTATGAATGGGACACAATAGCAAATGAAGTTTGAAGTGAATCATTAGCTGTTTGGGCTGTATACCCACATCGATTTAGTCAAGCACATTAAAACACTGAGATTGCGTTAGCCTGGGTTATGTCATGCAGATGGGCCCAAACATTCCAGCATAAAAGATCTTAGATAATGAACGACAGACGAGGGTGAACTAAACTACTAGGTAATGAACAGACTTCTGAAACGCTGTCAATACTCGGTTCAAGGAATTGAAGAAAAATCGCAGGAATAAGAGCTGTACAAGCGGTACTCCGATATTGACGCGTTCAAGCACGTCAAAACACAGCTATCGTGTTGACTGGGGTATGTTAGGTGGATAAATTTTAATGTTACAGCACGAAATTAGTTGCCTTGCCGAATGCAGAAAATAGTGACTAAAGAGTAGAGTATGGTTTTGAGTATTACACACGATAGTTCTTTATTATGATAAATTAGAATCTAAATTCAATTGTTGTCTGATACAAAGTAGAAATCAAGTATACGAGGTGTGTTCACAAAATAAGGTGAATTTTCAAATTTCGCAGGCTACGTACATTCGACTTTCGATTATTATCTTTTTTCTTTATGTTGGTACATTCGTCTCTAAGATATGTTGACGGTTTTATCCATATAGCATATTTACTTTGTTTGCCTAAATAAGACAAGTGTTTTGCGTGTTCAGCGATTTTCCGCTATCGAAGAAAATGGATCAAAAAGTTGCATCAAATTTTGAGTAAAAAATGGACTTAAGTGTTCAAAGACGTTTGAAATGTTGACAATGGCATACGGTGAGAGTACTCTGAGTCAAAAAAGTGTTTACAAGTGGTACAAGGTTTTTACAAAAGGTCCAGAAGATGTGAATGAAATTTTGGGCATGAAGCGCGTGACAGCGAAGTTCGTTCCAAAATTGCGGAATTTTGACCAAAAACAACGTCGCATAAGCATTGCTCAGGAATTGTTGAATGACGTTAACGATGATCCAAATTTGTTTGGGTCATAACTGGTGACGAATCACGGGTATATTGTTATGACATCGAAACCAAAGCCCAATCACCCCAATGGAAGAGTCTAGGACAACCAAGATCAAAAAAAGTACGCCAAGTTCGATCAAATGTCAAGGTTTTGCTCACTGTTTTCTTCGATTACCATGGCGTAATGCATCAGGAGTTCTTACCACAAGATCGTACGGTAAATAAGGAGTATTACCTTGAAATTATGCGCCGATGAGTGAAGCAATACGAAAAAACGAATTCATGGCTTTTGCATCATGATAATGCACCTGCTCACTGATCTTTGCTTGTGAGAGATTATTTGGACGAAAACAACACCGTTATCATGCCTTGCCTCCGTATTCACCAGATTTGGCCCCCTGCGACTTTTTTCAGTTCCCAAGATTGAAGGACCCATTAATGGACGACGTTTTGCGACGATTGGGAAGATAAAACCCGAATCGCTGAGAGAGCTCAAGGACATACCAAAAAGTGCACATCAGAACTGCTTTGAGGATTAGAAAAAACACTGGCACAAGTGTATTTTATCTGAGGGGGACTAATTTGAAGGATAAAGAATAGAAATTAATGAATAAATAAATATTATTTGAGAAAAATTAAAATTGACCTTATTTTTTGAACACACCTCGTAGTTTTGTTTTAGAAATAACCTAAATCTATTGTCTGGGTTCATTTCCTTCTGGTAGTGGTCCTTGCTATAAATATATGACCACTCCATTACTATACATTTTCTTCAACTGTATTTTTAAACGGCAACTATTGCACATTTTGAGCAGTTCGTTCAATACCGCGCTGCGGCCCTTCCTTTATCTATATGCAGTATGAGAAAGAGTTCCAGTTCGATTTAGCTATGTCCTGCCGCCTAAACTTGTCCATATTACACCTTTCTATACAGATGAAACGATTTTCTTTAGGTTGCACTACTCAAGCTTAATTTTATCAATTTCTCCAACCATAATTTCCATCTGAATTTGGTTATGATTTGTTTTCACATACAATTTTGTTGGATCGGTTAACAATCATCTTTTAAATACTGCCGTGCCAAAAAAAGTAATATAAGTTTTGAATTTACTGTAACCGGGTGTATCGAATCTCTGCAGTACTTTCTCTTTTAAACTGGTTGTACTCTGACAGACATTTGTGCCAAATTTCACATCATAAATGTCATTAGTGTTTGAGTTAGGCTTGCTTCTGTACGACTCGAAAAAATTTGACTCTTTCGGCGATTTATGTAAAGTCTGATTATGTTGAACAAAGTCCGTTTTTGTTTACGAAATTGAATTTTTGTGATAGAAACGAACATTTCCTTCGTCGAACAGATTTTATCGGATAGATATATTTACAATTGGCATAAGCGGTGCAAAGAAGGTCATGGATAAATTGAAAGCAAGAAGCGCATCGGATGTCCATCAACCTCCAACGATGAAAGTCAGGTTCAAAAAATCCAATATTTGATGCTTAAAAATTGTTGATCAATAATTAGGGGAATTGTAATTGATGCTGACATTTCAAACGCTTCAGTAAACTTCATTTAAAAATAATTTGAGCCTCAGATGCATCAAATATCGGTTGATAACAAAAACCCTCCACCTGCCGGATTGACTCTTTTGTAAGTTTTCTCCAATAACTCAACTAAGAGCACTCCAGAACCAAATTATTAACCTGATTTAGCACCATTAGATTTCTGGCCGTTAACTAAACCGAAAAGGCTGGTGCCCGGGGAGATTCAATGTAAATCGCAGCGTGCCCTGAAAGCCATACAGGAAGGCAACTGTTTGGCATGCTTCGAGAATTGACAATAACGGTGATCTAATTTGGCAACAGTTCCAGGGAATGCGTATCACAGAGGACAATTAGTCTGAAATATCTGGAGACGTTGCGAATTGCTGATAGCTGTCCTTTGAAATATGATGCACCTTCAATTAGTCAAACTGTGATTGATCTACATCTGGATTAATCAATCAATCGGTTCTTCAAAAGTATCGGTTATTCAGAACTTTGAGTCATTCATTTTGTCATTTCTTATTGTTTGAGTAATTTATTCAAAATTCAACAATCTAAGAAAGAAATAACGAAATACAAGATATGAAATCTACAATTATTCAAACCTTTGAATTTCATTCTATGTAGAAGAAACATCTGAATCAAGTACTCCTCCTATTCAACTTCGTTTTGTAGTTTCAATTAACTTTCCGGTATTCACTTCCAAATGACTATGACGGAAATTTTCACCAGGCCAAAGTAAGGTCTCCTTGTGAGTTGTCCTACACTAATTGCAATATGAATTTCGAAACCGTTTGCACTTATGTACGAGTGCTTTGCTACAACATGTTCATGTTGTGGTTAACATTTTCCAGCAACTTTCCTCCATTTCATGTTCGGTTCAATTTCATTAGACAGCAGTGAACTTCGAACGAAAAACAGGGGAAAAAATGTTATAGCAGCAAAGGTTAATATAAAATTTGCCTGAATAACCTACCAATCCGCAATTAAGTACGCTGACACACACTCAAGCGCACAAATTCAAATGAGGTGCTAGAGGGCGGGCGAAAAGTAGACGGTCAAATGAGCATGCGATTTACATAATGGATGAAACACAATTAGAAAACCTCAGATCGGATGTCGACATCAACAGTAGAGTGGTCAGTTTATGAACCTTTTTCTGGTGATCACACCTTAAAGCCTGACAAAGAGACATGAAGGCAACATCTGCATGACATTTTGTATAGAACGATTCTTTACTTTTTGTGATGCGTTTTTTTGGAATAATCTCAAATGCAGAGGCGCTACAATTTCCAGGGAATAGCCAAATAGACAGGAGATATGCTTGACGTATTCCAGAAATTCTATTGATTCAACTAAACTTTGTTCATTCTCTGGCTACGCGTTTTTTTATAGGTCTATTTTGAAAAATTCGACATGGACCATCTTTCGTAAAAATTGCAAAAATAAGTCATAGCCCTTGATTCAATACCATGGAAAATGTTTATTGATTACACTGAAGAACACATCTGGTAAAAACTGTGCGACAAAGGCTTTATTTTCGATTAAATCATTGTATTTTTTTTTTAATTAAAAATATATTTGAATGAAACATCTTCGTCACACTATTAATATGGCCTTTTCCATAAAGACAAAGAACTTCTGCGACTGTTATTTACACACCAGATTGAGCATTTTTGTTTAGAGCCTCAATCAGTTCTGGACTAAGTTCTGTCCTATTCATTGTAAAATTCTTTCCGAGGAAGATTCCATTTTGTAATCAGGGCTTTGGCATAATATTTCAAAATGTTGCATTACGATATTCGTCAATATCAAAACTTTTTCAACATTGTACAAAATTGATCTAACTGTTTAACAAAAAAGGGAAATAGAAAATTCTAATTTGGGTTTTTCCTGCTGCGCAGAATTTTGCAAGCAGCTCACGACTTTTGACTTTCGGGCAAGTATTCTCTATCAATGTCATCGGAAATCCGGCAATTGATAGCTAAATTGAAATTGGCATACTAGCACCGATTGATCATCTTAGGTAACCAGGTAACATCTGTTACTGAAACCTATCATTTGTACCAGTTTAAAGGTCGTTATTAGTCCTAACTCTAGAACTGGACTTAGTGGTTTAGTAAGAAACAAAAATCCTTATGAGAACACGAGAGAAAAAAGTCAATTTCTTTTTCCAAAATGCCGATAAAACGCGCAAATATTACAACAAGCACTAAATACTGATCTAACTAGCCTTTTCTCCTGCAATGTGTGGACTCTTTACAGCGAAGGTGCCTTTATCCGATTGGGGGATATCCTTGCCAAATATATATCTACCAACACCGCCATTCATGACATGCGATGGGCACGGCATTTTACCCTGAAAATCATGAATTCGGATGTGGATTTGTAGTAGAAAAGAGACTAATTCGTATTAGATGGAATATCCACAACCTCTACGAAAATGGAGCATTTTTAATCAGGCTGATTTGTGAGCATGCCCTGACCGAAAAGGTCTCGATACCAGAGACGTATTTTACAAGGGCATAAAATTACAATTTGTTCTGGGAGATTTTACTAACTCAGTAGTAGGGGAAGACCCAAGAGTCGAAACATACAACCGCCATAGGAAGACTTCCGATAACTGACTCCAACTGGTTTATTTCGCTGCGTCGAAGAATATTTTTGTAAGCTAAAATCAGATTCCAAAACAAAGATATTTGCTTTGTAGTTCGGATATTTCCATATTATAAAGTGAGAGACGAGATCGATCCCGTGGTAATAGGTAGAAGGCATGCTTCTAGTGTAATAGACGTGCCTACGTTCTGGGGCTCAGGTATTGACCCGGATTGTATTGAGTATTGATCTGATTGCAGCTAACTAAAAGGGCGAAAAGCACAATAAAAAAATATACTCGTATATCGTTATACTGCTCACGTGCTACTCCAGCAAACTTCATCACTTACTACAAACAAACGCCACAAAAGCTGACGTATCATAGGATGTGAAGGAGTTATATAAGGATGAGCAAATAAAGGCATATCCTGGTTTGAGGCCGAAGAAACGTTCGTGGAAAGAATGGGAAACCAAGGTTATACGAATATAGAGAGGAACAACAATAGGGGCAAAGGGCCAAATTTCTTGTAAAAGGTTTAAAATAGAGATTATAGTTCAGGGCACTCCCTTCACAAGGACGACAATGGAAGCAAATGCAAATACGAAAGCTGAGAGCGCCTCTATAAATTTCTAGTTTCGGATAACAACCCCATTCCAATTATAGACGATGACACAGAATGTCCAATACCGAGCCAAAACGGTATGAGAAGAGAAATATCATAATTTAGCAACAAAAAAAAATCTGCGGCTGCCATCATTTGAGAAATTAAGGTTGGCGGGTATGACCTGATAGTGAAATTGCGTAAAGGAGGAGTAAAGGAGCTGTACTCTAAGAAGGCGATCCAAGTGTGCTCTTCGATTATCATTGTGTAATGTTTCTCCCATCATTTATAAGTTTCTATCGAATGTGATGTGTTAAGTATAGAATCCTCTTCTGGCTGATTTTATTAAATCTTATCGGTGGTCAAATCCGCAACACACGAAATATTACTGCAAATCCTGGAGAAAATCTAGGAAAAAGTGATCCTCGTGTACCAATTTATGGTCGACTGAAGAGCTGTCTTCGATAGTCCGATACGGCAAGAGCAGTGTGAAACTAGATCCTGCAATGTTTATACTCGTATATCATCGTAGGATGGCATTGACTGGCACGAAGTCTTCAGTAAAGATAGTGAATCACTTTACAACAAACTGTTTTTGGAAATGATTATGAGAACAACTGCAGTAAATACGACTGGTGGCATCTTCAATAAAAGCCACATGTTAATGCAACCTCCTCAAACATTGAGAACGAGGTGACAAAAATGGGTTCAGAGAGTAACAAAGGCAAAACCAAGGTATCGTTTTCAAAGAATATAGTCTTTAAGATCGCTGAGTCAGAGTCATTGGGATCGCTGCTTAAATTTGGCAAAAATAACTTTCGAGTGATGGACGAGTTTATAGCCCCCGATATCGCTGTCAATAAAACTAATGGTGTCGGCTTAAACATTACGGAAACCCTATTGCTTGCAAAAATATACTAGCACCGGTTTAACAATCGATTTTAGGGCAAATTTCTCTCTCAATAAACACAAATCTTACTGTACGAAATAATACATAGTTCTATATTTGAATACCAGATAAAAGTTCTATATTACGAATGAGATCTTCGTCCAAGGGTTTGATGGTGCATACTGCGTATTTTGCATATGGCTTACGCTTATTGGTTGATGGTGTTTCGGTCTGAAGGAAACGTATAAAAACGAGCCACTATATTGTAAATCTTTCAGTGCGTCATATATTTGAGATTACAGCGATTTTTAAAATCTGCGACAACATACATATACATGTACCTACATATGTAATGGTAGGTATTACAACAGCATTAGCGCCAGCTGTGATTGAAATATCCTTGAATACACACAAAGCGAGAAAAGAAAAAATTATTGTTATTAAATGTAACAATTTATTAACACATGTTTAGCTAATCGACAGTGAGGCTATGACTAATAAATGTGACAGTTGCTATAAATTAGTAGGTTCGAGCCGCAACACAACCAATTATCTCAATCCTTCGGAATCGTCACTATGTAGTATGTCCCTTTTAGCGAGTCTAAAAATAAAAGGCATGCTAGGTCACTGAAAGTGTATTAACAATGGTTCTTCAGTGCTCACTCCAATATAAAATAGAGAAATGCACTGTGGCTGATGAATGTTGTTATCAAAATAAAACTCTTTTGAAAGAGTTTTACTTTCCACAACCATGAAGAAGGAGAACCTCTTTCAACTCTGTGCGGTTTCAACATGGTGATGAAACCTGCCATAGCGCCGAGCTTATTGTGGCAGAATTGTAGCGAAAATTCTTCAGTAACCTGGTTTCAGCAAACTCCACATTCCGATGGTCAGCAAGGTCTCCTGATTTTTTATTTTGTGGAATTATTGCAAAAGTTATGTTTACAAAATCAACAAATTCGGTTGATATAAATCAATGCATTCGAAAGATAATTGGGGCAATTTCTACTGCAACCCTGCAGGCAATCCTGAGCTACCGAGCGCAACGCTAATTTAGATTCAATTATTTTCAAATGCATGAAGAAAAAAATAGTTAATATGAATTAAAAGAAAAGATTGGTTGAGTTTCTTAACGAAGCAACATTCATCAGTCACCCTGTATTAACTCGAAAAAGGCCAAGCTCAACATTGCAGAAAAAACCGTTGGGAATCACTTGACTAAGACTGAATACAAAAAGAACGTCGATATGTGGGTGCCACACGAGATAATGCAAAAAATCCTCATGCGTCGAATTTTCACCTGCGAATCGCTGCTAAACTACAATAAAATCGATTTGCTTAGGAATGGCAACTATAATGGAAGTTATTACCTATAATAGAAAAGAATTCTTAAAGCTTTTTCATAAAATTTCGGCTATGCTTCAGAAATCTGAACCTTCCAATGGTGTTATTTTCTGCGTCTCCCATTAACTTCACTGTCGGCGGATTTTCTTACTTGAAGCGTTTAGTTCATCCGCATATTTTGGTGCACTCGAATACGAAGTTGTTGGTATAACAGCTATCTCATAGTGAACGATGAGGGATCCATATATTTTGTGAAGAATATTTATTCTCGAGGACTTACGACAAGAAGGACTAGCATCTGCTTTAGTTAGGTTTTGGAGTTTTCCTCATTAAAATGTCGGTAACAACATATGTCGATGAGATGGCCAGATAGATTATCTATTCGTTTGTTGCGAAATGACAGAGTAAGATCTTTGTAATCGTTTTCATTGATGTCTTTGAGTTGTCCCGTGTTATTCTCCAATGCTGTGTAGACTTCGCAGGAATACTAACTTCAGCTCTGTGCCAAGTGATTGATGCAGAATCGAGTTGTCACATTCAGCTTTGGTATCGACAAAATGATATCGCATGTCGATATCAATTCTATAGCCATGCTGAAATCTGAATCTGCTGTACATATCATAAGCCAAAATTTCCAATCGTTAGTAACATTTTGTTCAAGAGTGGGCGCAGGCTCACCAGCAGCTTATTGTTACTGGTATATAACAGCTTTGCCGACAGACCATTAGCATAAGCCGTGTTATTGCCTTTGTTTTTGCTCGGTAGTGAACAGCCAATGCCAATGTCGACAAATGATGTGATTTCCCCATTGTTTCCAACTTCCGAAAGGGGCAAATTATAGAAGTATTCTCTCCATAGTTGATGAACACTTCACATACGTCAGTTCAATTCCGTTATTATCAACAATTTTTACTTCTTGCCCGAATATTCGGTCTTTATCTTGACCGATGTACCTTTCCATATCTTTGATCGATCCCTCGATGTATCAATAAATGCTTCTCCACTTGAAAAAACGCCGGTATCTCTTTATTTCGTTACAACAATGCCTCACAGCATGCGCTATAGTTGGTTACGGTGTTGCCATATGTATGTAACATATTTTCTTCAGATGCTATGCGAATCTATGAATCGTCCCAGGACTGGTTTGAGAACGGTGTTTTTCATACTCAAGTAACTTTTTCGCGACAGTAGCCATTGAATATTTTTATTTGTTCAAACAAATGCAAGGGTTGCAGAGCACTGCGATTATTTCGGTAGAATGCTGGTTACATAAGTTTTACGTTTTGCTCAATTTTTGACATTGAAGCCAAGTGATGATTCAAGTCGTTTTTGGCACCACACATCATATTAAAAGCGCGGAAGCAATGACCAAAGCATAGAAAAATTGCCCTGCAGATATCCTTGTATAATCAAGTTCAATTTACTGCGATCTTCACTGCCGCAGTGAAACTAATCTGTTTTGAAACTAATCTGTTTACCGACTAAACTTACTGGATTAAGACTATCTGTCACTCCCTATTGTAGCTTAAAAATCTAATACAGGGTTACCCATTTTGTTGTTTCGAAACGGCCGGTCTGGCAAGTCTGTCAGCTGTTAAATACCTGTCATCTGAAGTGTTATTTATTTAGTGAAAGGTTTGCCATGTACGAATATGCATCGTTTGGAACCGAAGTCCGTAAAAATAGTTAAGACTTACTGTAAAAGTGTTGATTCAAAGCTGGACACTTTTCTTGCATTACGGGGTGATTGTGGTCACCATAATTGAACTACTGTGCAAGGAATCGTTATGATTATAACGAAATTTGAAGAGACTGGAAGCCTTATAGATGTGGTCAGGTCTGTGCATCATCGCAATGTGCGCAATGCCAAAAATATTGCTTCTGTTACTGAAAATGTGGCGCGTAATCCGAATTTCAATTCAGAGCGCTATGGATGTATAATAATCGACTTTGTTTTGGCCTGCAATTGAAGACTGTGAATTGAACGATATATGATTTCAACAAGACGGTGATACGAGCCTCAAAACACGACTGATTGTGGCTTTATTGCATGAGAGGTTCCCGGGAAGCGTTATTTGATGTTTTGGCGACTTCAATTGGTCATAAAGATCACGCGATATGACGTCGTTAGACTTTTTCTTTTGGGGGGCTACGTTTAAGATGTTGTTTACGTGGATAATCTCCGAAAGTTGGAGCCTTTGGAAACCAACATTCTTCAAGTTGTCGACGAGATACCGCCCAAAAATGCGTGAAAATTTGGTCTTGAATTACCTCAAAATTATCCACTGCTGCAACTAATCCAGAGATGGTCATTTAAATGACGTATGCCGAATATAATACTTGCCATTACTTGAGATAATAAAATTATAATGAAGCAAAAATTTCATCGAAATCATAGTTTTATGTGTGTTATATTTAACTTTAATTTTGAAACCGAAAAAATGGATAACTTCGTATGATAGGTAGGTTCCACGTACTACCATCTACATAGCAACAGTGAAAATAATACGTTATCAATGATAACGATAGATGGATAGGTAAGGCTATCTATCTTCCCTTCCTATTGTAGTATCACAATTTACTAGAACAGTTTTCAAATCGTCAGCATCTTTAGAACATCCATGAAGAGTAACTTTTTTCTCACGCCAATTAACGTGATATAGAAACATTTCATCTTAATGTGAATTGGGTCTATTCGGTCTCTTACAGTGCTAAACCTTGAGACTAAAGTCCACTGTCTCGCTTACAAATGAACATCGAAGTTCGTTTCACTCTTCTATTGCGTATATCGCGATCATATCCTTCTAGGACGACGGAGGTCATTTTCTGAATAGCGGTGATGTCAGCCTCGTATTTGTAGAGGATATCCATCCTTATAACGTTTGCTGAAGACATCACAATTTGAATTTCGGTTTCTTTCCTTTCCCTTGCAGTTCTACAAAAATTTCCTTTGGCATGAATGGCTTATTGGGTCACTAGTTCCGATACTAGTGCTAAGGCTGCTGACAATCACTAGGCTGGTATAATTGTGAGTTTCAGTAACGGATATCATCTACATCCGTAAAGTGCGTAATACCTGTGATGTCAGCCTCTTATTTGTAGAGGATATCCATCACTGTGTTAGTGCAACTTCTCGGTAAAAAATCTATGGTATTGCAGAAGCATTTCCTTAAATCATGGCCCTTATAACGTTTGCTGAAGTCATCACAATTTGGGTTTCGTTTCTTCCCAATCCTTTGCAGTTATACAAAAATTTGTCTTATTCGGTCTTTAGTTCCGGTAATAGTGCTAACGCTGCTAACAATCTCTAGGCTGGTATAAATGTGGGTTTCAGTTACAGATATCGTCTACATCCGTAAAGTGCACCGGTGACAGTCTGGCATTTAGGTTACCCTTTTATACGTATTTTCGCTTTAGCTTAAACCAAGTATACTTCCGATGTCGTTATCCGGGAATATTCGAAAATCGTAGGCTATTTGGAAAGCTCTCTTCCAAAGAATTCATTTCTGGTTGTTCTCAGTTATAAACAACAGTTAGTGAGTCCAAATTAGAAACACCCCTTCATCATCCCCCCATTACATAAATCAAATATGTAACAAAGTGTTCTCAATATGTTTAAATAAAAAACAAACCAATCTGTTTGTATGTACAAATAAATTATATGTGATGGTCTCGTGTTATTTTAACATTACATATAATAAAAACAGATAACAGTAATTATGCTGTTGCATGTTGTGTTGCAAATCCGAGTATGAATGTACATGTAGGTGTGTGCATGTGTGTGTGTGTGTGCACATGCATATATACAAGTATGTATTCAAATATATTATGCGTATTTTATTATTAAAATAAACAACGTAGATATACATAAAATTAATATAATTACATTTAATAACAAACAAAAACTAACATCACTTAATTGTGTTTAATGACGCATAATTTAATAGTTTTTTAAAAAAATTAATATTTATGGCGTCCTGAACTTGCAGTTACATTTAATGAAATTTAAATTAAAATCTATTAAATATTACGCAACAGATTATGTAAATTTAGAGATGCAGAAATTGTGTGCAAGTGCACTGACATGTTTTGATGAAATGTTGCTAAAAACTTTTCATGCAAAAAATAGTAAAATTAAGTAGGTGGCAGTCAACCGCTAAGAGATCTGGCGTGCGAGGGAAACAGGAAACCGAGGCAGTGTTTGCAGCAAAAATGTTTCATTTATTTCGAATGCGTAGCTTTCAACACGAAGTTGATAGATTCTCTCCCAAATAAATGTGTTTATACGATTTTACACTTGTTCAAGTGATGTTATTGTCGTTGCGTACTGACTTTCGTTTACGTCAGTATTATTATAATTTATTTTTGCAGAGAAGTTGTATCGGGTTATACATTTTTCGGTTTCAAAAGTAGAGTTAAATAAAACACACATAAATCTATGATTTCGGTGGAACTTTTATTTCATTATAGTGCTTTGATTTTGCCATTATGTATTGATTGGTTGTAGCAATGGATACTTTTGAGGTAGTTTTCGACCGTTTTTCTCCAAATTTCGGACTCGTGGCATCGTCTTATTGAAACCACATATCGTCCAATACATAATCTTTAATTGCAGGCCAAAAGAGGGCGGCTATCATACGGCCAAAGCGCTTTCAATTGACGGTAACCATTCATCCATCGTCATTTTTGAAAAATATGATCCAATGACACCTCCGAAACATATTGCGCACCAAACAGTCACTTTTTCCGGACGCAATGGCTTTTCCGCAATTACTTTTGGATTCTCCAAGCTGAAGAAAATTTTGTTTGAAAAATTAGCATTGAAAGCCAATCAGCATATCTACGGCTTTGTAAATGGCATTTACTAGCTGACAACCTTGACAGACAAGCGGTTTTGAAACCACTGAATGGATAACCCTGTAGAATGTATGAAATGTGCTGGTTTTGTTTTTCAACAAACCCATGTGGCTGTAGGTAGAACTTCTTATTTAATCTATGGCAAAGTATGCACTTAAGATAAATACTGTCTTGCGGAAGAATAGCTGAAAGTGTCACATGTAATATTTTGCGAGTCCATAAAAACATTTGATCATAAACATAATTGAGTTGGAGTAAACGTTTCCCGAGTTTGCAATACATATAATTCACTTGCATCCTAATGGAGTATAAAAGAGCTTCTCATATTCAGTGATCTTACACTGAAATGACCCATGAGTGACTGAAATAACCTTGCTATTCAATGATGATTCTAACGTCAGTCTAAAAAGTTTTTTTTTTCCATCACATCGACGTGATCACCTCTCAAACGCAAAATCTGTATAGAAATTTCGGTCAAGAGAGAACTGACTTACATGCAATTTCACCCAATCTTCATTTGTATCGATGCCAAAGTGCGTAGAGTGACACAAGGCACGTGCCAAACCGCTATGTTCGAATCTATAAATGCTCTGAACTTATGCACAACACTGCATTTTTTACAAATGAATGAAAGTTATAATCTCAGAAATAATATGGGTAATTTATATGGGCGGTACTTGAAGCGGCTTGGATATCTGGCCAAATTTTTTTTTTTTTTTAATTTTACTAAGCATTACAATGAAATGTCATGGCCAAAATTGAAGTTACTGTAGTCTATGTATTAGCGTTTGCAAGGAGAAACTCAAATTTCGCTAAATCGGTCGATTTGTATGGGAGGTACCCAACGCTAATACATTCCATATAAGAACTAAATACACGCTTTACATGTGAAAAGTTCGGTTGAATTCCGACTGAAGGATACGAAGCCAAGAATATATAGATTTAATAGGCAGATTTGTTGATGTAGGTTATTGCAGTCTACGTAATAGGAAGCTACTGGCAAATATTTGAATTCCGGAAAACTTACCAACTTGTATGGGAGATTGTAAAAGGGACGTGAAAAAATACGGTCAATTTTCTTTGTCAGACACTGTCTAATCTAACCTTGACGTTTACCGAATTTGATTTAATTGATTGGACACTTACTGAATTACCAGTCGATTTTTTAATTTTTTTTAAAAAATTATAGAGCAAAACAGAAGGGGTAGATAGAAGGGATAAAATTCAATTACCGAAATTTAGCCAATTTACAGGGAAGTATCAGAAGTGCCGCGACAATGCAGCCCTACCGAATTTAATTTAATCGATTGGACACTTACAGAATTACCAGGAATTACCAGAAGCGGCATGGATAGACCGTCGATTTTTTAAAATTTTGTCAAAAATTGTAGACCAAAACAATAGAAGAGATAGACAGAAGGGATAAAATTCAATTACGGAAATTTAGCCAATTTACAGGGAAGTATCAGTAGTGCCGCGACAATGCAGTCCTACCGAATTTAATTTAATCGATTGGATACTTACAGAATTACCAGGAATTACCAGAAGCGGCATGGATAGACCGTCGATTTTTTAAAATTTTGTCAAAAATTGTAGACCAAAACAATAGAAGGGATAGACAGAAGGGATAAAATTCAATTACGGAAATTTAGCCAATTTACAGGGAAGTATCAGTAGTGCCGCGACAATGCAGTCCTACCGAATTTAATTTAATCGATTGGACACTTACAGAATTACCAGAAATTACCAGAAGCGGCATGGATAGACCGTCGATTTTTTAAAATTCTGTCAAAAATTATTGAGCAAAACAATAGAAGGGATAGATGGAAGGGATAAAATTCAATTACGGAGATTTAGCCAATTTGCAGGGAAGTATCAGAAGTGCCGCGACAATGCAGTCCATTTTCATTCTTAGATATCGTCTTAGCGAACAAAATTTCAGATCGTTGCAGTATACGTGTTAGGAGCTGAAAGGTATAAAATTTAATTGCGAAAAATCAATTAATTTGCATAAGAAGTATCAGAACGGGCACTGCAATGCCCGCGTTTTCATTCTTAAACAGTACCTTAACAAATTCTTAAGGTACATCAAGTTTGTCAGAATTTAGAAAAACTATGCAGAACATACGAACCTAAAAATATTTGATTTAAATCCGCCATTTGTGTGGGAGCTACCAGAGGTAGCAGGTTTAACCAATCGATTCTTCCAAATTTCGCAAAGAATTGTAGATAAAAATAATGTTTCAAAAATTTTGAATAATTTTACAAATGAGGAGTTACAGGGGAAAACATTGCATTTCGGAAAATCTGTCTATTTGTATGGGAGGTATCAAAGGACGGGCTGATATAAATTATACGATCTGGCTGTGCAATGTTTTGAGAAATTCCATAAAGGTCCACGGCATAAAGATGATGCTCCACAAACACGAAAATTTGCACCTAATTCGATGCTCCATATCCGAGATATCGATACATTAGTATTTTAGCGAATTTTTCATATGCGATTTTTTAATTTTTTTTATACCCTAACATGACCACCTATTTCTGTTACCCTATAATAACTAAAAAATCAATTCCAATTGATACGCCATAGTTATGAATTTTTCAATAGGACGTTTAGGATATTCCCTTAAAAAGGTATAAAAGTTAGAATGGCTTTTCTTTTTACGTCCGTATATTGCGCATTGTTAATGAAACAGTGCTAGAATTGTTGAAAAAACTCCATATCCTTATACTGGGTTCAGGTTTTGCACAGGCTAATTCTTTTCTACTTGATTTGTTTTCCCCGACTTTATTCTTATACCGCCTGATATTTTATGGAAAATTGCAACTCATGCGATTAGATCGATTTCTAATTTCGTGATTTCTCAACATTCATGGGGACTGACGGATAATCATGCTTAAATCGGCATTTTCCAAATTTTACAAAGAATTGTATATGAAAATAGTAAGTCAAAAAATTCGATCGCTGCAGTCTACGAATGGAAAGTTACAGGGAAAACACTGAATTTCGGACAATCGGCCCATTTGTGTGGGAGGTACCAAATGGGAGGGGTTGATATAAAATCCATTTACAGTCGCAGGCTACGATCTGGTTACGCAATGTTTTGAGAAATTTTATGAAGATCCACGACATAAAGATGATACCTCACAAACACGAAAACCACCATAACTTGAATACCTATTTCTATGTACCTACAATAACGAAAAAATCAATTCCAATTGATTCGCCATAATTACGAATTTTTCATTAGCTACGTCGTCGTAAAAAAGTATACAAATTAGAATGGATATTTTTACATCCGCATATTGCGCATTGTTAATGAATAAGTGCTAGAATTGTTAAAAAATTCCATATCCTAATACTTTGTTCAGGTTTTGCACAGGATAATCCTTTTCTACTTTATTCTTATACCGCCTCGAACTATGGGATATTTTATGGAAAATTGCAACTCATGCGATTAGGCCGATCTCTAATTTTGTGATTTCTCAACATTCATGGGGACTGACGGATAGACGTGCTTAAATCGTCATAGTTTTTCGCAATGACCTAGAATATATATCTATATAATTTACGGGGTCTTCGATGTGAGTATCTAGTCATGATAAATGTAACGACAACCTTCGTATTCCTCTCATCCTCTATTGATTTGTCTCAATAGTTTGAAATCTTGATTATTTTTGTAATAAAAAAACATGGTATAACAAGAATTTGTATTGTCTGCTAGATCATAGGCTCTCTTTTGTCGTTTATTATATAAAATAAAAAGCAGAGAACAAATTTCTTTGCATCCTATGAATGAGATATGATCAGCCTGCACGTACGCTATTTCTTTAGACTCGCTCAACGAGATCTACAGTTTGATATTTGCGATTTGCGATTAAGAATATCACAGTTTGATAAGCATTTAATAGACTTGACGATTACTCGACTTTTCGAAGTATTCGTCAGACGGAGGCCACAGCACAAATGTCGTTTGGTATCAGGTATTGAACCCGCGATCATGCGAACAATAGCAGTACTAACACGCCGCAGTCGGCCAATATTTAGTGTAGTTTATTATGTGGTGCAGTTTAAAGCAGTAGTTTACGGAGTTGCCTGTGATCAAATAAATACTTGATTTTTTTACATGCTTATTGTTTACAAATATCTTTGACGAATAAAACAAGTTGTTACAAACGGTATGATACACAAAATATGCCACTCACATTGCACACTGCATTGGGCTTAATATTTTTGCAAGGTTTGAATTTTAGTTATACCAATTGCCAGGAAATTAATTTAACATATTGCAGGAAATAACGAATACGAGGAATTTTCGATGGCTGAAAGCTTTTGCACTGCTACGCTAAGTCAAATCATTGTGAAAGTGGACAATGGTTGATAACACAATGGTTCAGACCACACATATTGATCAAAATTGAATACAGCATAAACATGAACATAAATGCACAAAAACCACGTACGTACTTGGCATAATAATTTCTACCCACTCGCATGTGTGGAGGTAACTACATTTTACATACCAAAAACAAGAAAAAAAATGGCTGACATACGAGTGGTCGTAGTCAAAACCTAATGCCAAAACTATTGTAAAACAAATGTCATGACATAAAAGCGTACATGATGGCATCGCGCGAGTTGAAGAAAGCGCTGCTTAATATCGTACGAGGATGTTGTCAGTCAATTACATGTCAGCACTTTGTCACTTCGTATGTGTCTGAGCAAATTGAGCACAGGAACTACGACCCTTTGCCATAGGGGAGGGATCGAAAGGAACATGGAAAAGTGGTCGTAAAATATCTTTCTAACCTCACGTATTTTATGAGCATTCACGTGGATGCGTAATAAATATTTTTGCGATGTAGTAATTTGCAAGAAGAACAAATGGTTTTCATCTTGATTTTTGTAAAAGGATTTTTGATGTACGAATATAATATGCATCGCATACAGCGTCCTATTCTATTAAAAATAGTCATTATGTCATAATTAATTTATGTCATAACGGAGGATAGGAAGAGACTTAATAGGAAAACAAAGCATCCTTTGTATTATATTATATGATGTGAATGTCTTATAAGCTATTACAGACTAAAGGTAAATAAACGTTATGTAGTATTGTTTTGTTTGTTAATAAACTCCTAATTAGTACTTGAATCTACTATTAGGCGTTATTGTATTTAGAAGGAAACGAGTATCACAAAATGTAATCATATGAATTGGTTATTATTTTTATTTCAAGAGAATGTATTTGCGGTATTTGATACCAAATTTGACACCACACTTTATTTCCAATAAAATTGACGCAAGAATATCAAAACATTTGAATATTAACTTCTGAAAATTATGGTTTTGGCATGAATGTAATACAAACATTTGACAGCATTATCCACCGAAAAGTGAAGAATATGAAAATATGATGAAGTCGTAAAATATCAGGCGCATCAATATGAAACCCAATGTTGTTTTTATATACGACATCAATGTTCACATTCGATCGTAAAAAAATCCTCAGTAAAAATATTATTACTTATTTTAATCTCTAATAATAATAATACGAGTGTTTGTACGTTTTCCTTATCCATATCCTTATCTTAAGCAGTATAGAAATTTCAGTTAGGTGATCTGATATGCCTGTTCCCTTATCCTACATTCTTCTGCGCTTGTGGTACCAGAAGAGGCGTGGCAAATCGCTGGATTCCTATCGAAAAAAAAATGTTCTGAGTTTAAGCACAACAAAAGAAGTAAAATTACAACATAATGAATTCTTCCCCTTATAGTTTGGGAGGAACTTGCTAAATAGACCTAGGCTATGTTTACTGATATCCTAAAGCGTACTGAATTATACAGATTTTTGTTTAATTGTTTAACTTAATGGACCTAGGAGTAAGCGGTTTAAGTCAGATAATATGAATGGGACGTACCAACAAATGTTTAAGTAACATTCGTCTGCACAGCAGACGAACTAGCAAGACTAGGGACAACCTTACAGACTCCAGCCGAGTTGGAGTCCGTGGGCATGCCTCTGGCCACTTGCATTCTCCTACTGCGAGATAGAGCATTTTCAGTTGCGAATGGTAGGTGGGAGTCTATCCGAGGCTGTAATCAATTCAGATAGATGTGGCCTCGCCTAAATCTGAAGCGTTCACACACTTTGCTGTCGCTATCAAGACCCGACGTCTTATTGCTTGCATCCGTCATGACGGGACAATGTCTGATTGGAAGACTTGCAGTGAGATTGAGGATTGCGACTAGTGACTTCTGCAGGAGCTGTAAGGATGAAGAGGAGGAGAAGTCTATAGAACATCTTCTCTGCAATTGCCCCGTCCTAACGAACAGTCGGGGATTAACACTCTTTTTTCTTTAGGGACCTAGGAGATCTGGACGATATAGATATTGTCCGACTTAAGTGTTTCTTGAGGCGCTTAGGATGGTTCCTTGGTATCACAATGGACTATACAGTCTAAGTGAGTCTGTCTGTGCAGACTGACCCACTGACCTGACCTAACCTAACCTAACATTAGTTTTTTCGTTTAGTGGCTAAGGGCATTAATCACATGATGTGTGACAAATTTGACTAAATTCAGAACATATAAACGAAATATATGAAGATATGAATATATGGGTTAAATTTGTCCTTTGTAAAGGAGGTACCAGAAGAAGCGTGCAGAAACTTAAAATTGGATTGTCATAACTCTAATTAATTAGTAATGTAGATTCCGATTAAAAGAAGGAAATTATCATGAAAATGATCTAAAGGTTTCATGCTTTAGAGGATTTGGTGTAAAGGAAGTTGTCAAACACAACGTCATTCCAAGCCAATGTAAAATTCATCGATGTTTATCCAATTTTTCATCAATTCCAGATCACGATCAGCGGATCTTTTTAACTTTTTATCACTGGGCGATCATAGGTGGATATATTTATACTCGCATATTAGTTTGTCTATTGTGTTTTTTTTTTTATTTGCCCAAATCAAGTTCATCACTTTCAACGTTTTACCCCCGGGCGCAATATCTTTAAGCCCATTTTTATGATTGCCAATCCTCCAACCTTCAAGTGTGGCCTTCTGATCGTGCTGCGATTCACAATGAATCTGTTTACTCAACTCAACCCGGTGTTTTCAGTGAGGTGTTTTGAGTTCAGAAAATGGCCATTAAGAATTATCACGGTACTAAGTCAAGCAAATACGGTGATTTTGAAATGATATTAGTTTTTGTTTTGACGAAAAACTCACGAAGAGTCAATGCAGGGAGAGATGTAGCATTATCGTGGTGTAAACACCAACAGTTGTCCATAAATCCGGCGTTTTTTTGCGAAAACCTTCACCCAAAAAACGCATAGTACTCAAATAATATTCCTCGATAGTTTGGCTCGACGGAAGAATCTCATACTGCCCAGTACCAGAATAATCCAAGATAACTGTCAGCTTGAGTTTTGGACCACTTGGGCACGATGTTTTTTATCTGTTTTTACCCGATTGGTCAATTGTGTCTAGGTTGTAAGCTCAGATCCCTCATAGTAACCTGTTTTATAGCGTTCTCGTACCCAGAAATCATATCTTCACAAATGTTAACACGGCGATCTTTTTCGAAAAGATTATTTGTTTTTGATGCCAATCTGTTTGATGCCTCGGAGGCTGCAATATATGCGCTTTAATATGGTTTTGCCTGATTCGTTCGAAATGCCAACATCATCAATGGCCATCTGTTCATCGGTCTTTTTGCAACATTCTAAATACCCGCGCTCCAAAAATTCCTCTTCGTAAACAGAATATAATGCAACTCCTTTGTTTAACAAAATTACACTTTGTAAAATTCGATGTACATGTGTAATTTAAACTGAAAATTGATTTCACTTTCAGCACATTCTAGTTTAAATATAATACTGTAAGATGAATTGAACCCATGACTGATACACGTTTTCTTTTTTTCAGGTTAATTCCCAACAGAACCATGGCAACTGCTAAATTTGGTGGTACGAAACGGTAAGTCTAACAAAGAACTATTTATGATATGTAATATACAACAGCATATACATATTTTCTCCTAAATTGATATACTTTTTCATATTCAAATGTGAAATAAAAATTACTTTAAAACGAATATATAAAATTTAGTAAAAACAAATCCATTATTTTTCCACGAAATGCAAGTCTTAGTTAGGAAAGTTAAAATGATCCAATTTAGGTTAAATGTGCACAGTTTTATTCGATAACTTATTGTCATTTTGAACATAGTCCCATTATGTGTCTCTTATAGAAACCCTCATTCTTATTAGCAAAAACTTTTACGAGATATCCTTGAGGTGAATTTTCTACCGGAGTATAAGGTGGATCCATAATAATCGCCCAACAAAGTTCCTTGAACTTTTGCCTAGTCACTATCGGTGTCCATGTTCTGGTGTTGTCCCAATGGAACACAATTCCTCTCTTTGTGGGTCGAAGCTGGCCATTTCTTAGCGATTGCCTTCTTCAGACGGTAAAATTATTGACAGTACAGGCATCAAACATAACGAACCCTTCCTGACCGTCAATACTGACATGTCTATCGTTTAATCCGGCTTTCGTGGGTTCAACCACATAACGCTTTATTCACTTTTCGATTTCAAATGTAAATTGAAATAAAACACACATGAACCTATGATTTCGATGAATCTTTTATTTCATTATAATTCTTGAGCCTTTTCATTATGTACTAAATATGAATGCAGCAATAGTAGTTTTTTCAAGGTAGTTTTCGACGACTTTTTCGCACATTTTGGGAGGTAACTTGACGAATGTTGGTTTTCAAATTCTTCAACGTTTGGAGGTTATTCGCGTAAACATAGTCTTTGACGTAGGCTCAAAAAAAAAACGTCTAACGGCGTCAAATTGCGTGATCTTGACAGCCAATTGACGTCATCATAACGTAAAATTAGGCTTTCTGGAGACTTCTATTGCAATAAAGCCAAAATCGATCGTGTTGTGTGGCTTGTGGCAACGTCCTGTCGAAACCACATACCGTCCAGTTCATAATCTTCAGTCACAGGCTAAAAAAAATGTCGGTTACCATACGGTCGTAGGGCTCTGATTTGAAATTCGGACACTTTCACTAACAAAAGCAATATTTTCGACAGTTCGTACATTGCAATAATGCACGTGCCTGACTACATCTGTAGCACTTCCAGTGTCTTCAAATTTCTTTATAGTCTTGCCAATTCCTTGCACAATAGGTCGATTATGGCGACCATAATTACCCCGTAACGCACAAAAGGTGTCCATGTTTGAATCAATACTTTTGTTGTAAGTTTTAACTTTTTACGCTCTCCTCAGTTGTTTAACGATCCATATACGTAAATGGCAAACCTTTCACCAAATGAATAACACTTCAAATGATAGGTATTTACCAGCTGACAGCCTTGCCGCTAAATGGGTTGATTTTGTTGCGATTCAGCAGCATTTAGGGGATAGAAATTTTGTCCCTTTTTTTGGCGGCGCACCAGTGGTGCTACAATATTTTTTTTTTAATTTAATTTTAATTTTTTTTGTTGAATAGAAAATTTAGTTTTATTTTATATAACCAATTAGTTTTTAAGACCGTAAATGACCTCCATGCTCATTCACTTCTATGCGATACCTGATCAAAAAATTAATCGTTGCCCACTGAACGGTTGAGGTCGGCATCGCCTCAATTATTGTTTTAATGGACTGCTTCAATTCAGCCAAATTCCTTGGTTTCGTTTTGTACACCTCTTGCGTGATGTAACGCAATAAAAAAAAAACAAGTTCTAGTGCATTCAGGTCAAGTGAACTTTGGGGGCCAGCCCAAGTGGAGTTTCTGGATATAAATTGTTTTGGGAACTTTCGTTGGAAGTCTGCCATAAACGGTCTGGCTATGTTTGCAGTTGCTCCATTTTGCTGGAATATAATGCTGTTGAAACAGATACGCCTTCGGCGCAGTTCTGGGTAAAAAAAAATCCTTCGACATTTTTGAATAACGTCTGTTTTGTCTTTGTAGCACGATTCATGCGCTTTTGTTGGTATCCTGCCTTACTCAAGCGATTCTTAACGGTTTTTTGTGCAATGTTTAGCTCCTGGGCAATCGAAACAGTGACATTAAAATTATCGCAACGGAATCGTATCAGGACCATGAATACTGTTCACATTTTAAGCTACCTGGCATGTGTTTTCTCCTTTATCGAAGAAATGCTGTGAAATATGGGATATTCTTACTTCGCTGATGTCCGTCTTTGATACGCTCCTAAACAAACAATGATACGCTCCTAGTCAAACAATGAGAAAACACTGTGAACAACTTTTTGAGTACGAATGCTCTAATGAAACGCGAGATACGATATATCTGTGGTCACAACCCGTAACAGCCTAACTCGAGTTAGGACACAATTGAGTTATTAGCACCATCGTATTCAGCGTATCTAAATTTATTTGCTCTAAATTTTTTATGTTTGTATCTCTTCTGGGAAGGCAATTAATCCTAAAAAAACCTAATAGCTTAAGTTATTTTTCTAAATGACTGTTTTGGCATAACTGCCTAAGTCAATTTAGGATTACAACAAATATAAACATTATTTTTTCATCATTGCCTAAATCAACTTAAGTCGTTAATCCAAAAAAATAAAGAAACAATTTTATATATATATATATTGAGTTAAGCTCTTATTCCGAATTACAATTTCGTTTTTTGATAAACATAAATTGAGTTAAGGTCTTTCTCCAAAATTAAAGTTTTTTATTTAATCTGGAATAATAGCCTAACTCAACTTTAACTTTTTGACTTTCTTTCGCTCAACAATTCATAAGAGCCTGAGTGTCTTTTTCGATAATATCTTTTGACTGCGAGAATAAACAACTATTTTTTGTTAACAACTAAGTAAAGAAATTCGTTTCCTTGGAATCTGTAGCAAAGTTTTCCAAAAAACACCTTCTCCTGATTTTCAGTGAAGATTCAAAACTTTAAACTCCTGTACTGAAAATATTAAAAAACAGACTTAGGCTGTTAAGGGTTGTGACCACAGATACATATACTCGTATATATTGGAAAAATAGTGGATTTTTTTTTATTACATCTTTTGTATTTGTCCTTTTGGGCGGAAAATATATATGTATATTTAACAAGTTTCATAGAACGAAACTATACAATCAATTGCTCATGAATAATTATGGCTATTTATTTTTCATATATTCGTATGTCATATATGTTTATGTGTATATATGTAATACATTCTCTTCTTACAAGTTATATTTAACTGGTTTCGATTTCAAATTAATTGGTGTTCTTGAATCTGATTTATGAGTTTCAACTTTCAAAGTAACTGAGCCATTTTTAATTAAACTATAAATTCTGTCTAAGTTTCCATGTCAACATACTTTTCTATTACTCCCAAAATGATAGGGCGGTATTTAAACATCTACAGCTGGGATCTGCTTAACATTGCTTACATATAGAAGTCATATTACTCTTCAAATTTAACTTAACTTGTAAATAATTTATGCAAATGCATTAAATACACTAAAATTTGCTGATAGACTTCACAAGAAATATAAAATATTGCTGTGGTTATACTATGTTACATGGTAAATTGGAATTAAGTAATCGATATGTGATTTATGTATTGAATTATTTATTCAAAATCCAATAATTTCTATTAAAACGTAACTCACACCAATCGGCTGCAAAGCAATAAAGAATCACACTCTCAAGAAATACATAATTTTTTGCAGCAATGAAATTTTATTGTTGCTAGATCAGCTTAGTTTTACAAAGCGATATTAATCACAGAAGAAACAAAATGGGAGATTTTTCAAATATCACATCGCAATCCGAATTTGGTGGGCGGACAATTCATTCACCAGATGATGTAACTAAATTTATCCAGCTCTGTAGCTATACAAGCTGGTTAATATTGACCGAAATATCCAAATCGTTTTCTTGACGACAAATCGTCGGTCGAATACGTGTTTTGCTGAAATTTTTATTAATTTCGCCGAAAAAAACATATGTTTCAAATCATTTTTGATCCGATGAATTTATTCGCGAAAGCTCGTTCTTGTCTGTAATCCATATTGACGTTTTGTTCGTTCGTTCGTATCCGATGCTGGCAATAAGCAATAGGTAGATTTTCAATCTAATTTCGGTGCCTACTTATGGGGCATCACTGGCAGCATGCAATTTCAACGACTCGACAAGACGACTCCTACCTTTAGCTGCTTCTTTCAGATTGAAGTCCTGTAACGTTCTCCGCAAATACTTGAACTGCGGTCAGAAATAATGGGCTGCCACAGAGTCTGAATTAGGAAGACCACAAGCCCCACAGTGACACTATAAGGACGATTCTTTTACCGTTCTCTATATCGTCTGGAGGGCTCCATACCGGTATAAAAGTCTTCTGTAGTATCGTCTATATATTTTGTGGGAAAAAACTTGAAATTCTGGAAAACGGCGTTATGAAACATGACTAACATTGCTTACGTCCTGTCCTAATAATGTAAATGTTAGGATTATTCTAAATAATGGTCTTTTGGAGACATTTCGGAGAGCTTTCCAGAAATTTTGCTGATTGGGTGTTTTAGAGGATCTAGCAATTGTTTTTGTTCAAATTTTGGAACCATCTCCACTTCTGAAATGTGTCAATCGATCATTTTTCCGAAATTTTTGCAGATGTTTATATCACAATAACGGACTTTCTAGTATCAGTGATCGAAACGTCATAACCCAGGATTCTGCGCCATATAACAAGCCAGGTAGAACCAACGTCTGGTACGCTCGGATTTTTGTTTGTCGAGAAAGGGCTTCATCATTGAATCGCTTGCTTAACCCATAGTAACATCTGTTAGCAAGCAATACTCTCCTCTTTATCTCTATCCTGACATCATTCGTTTTGTTTACAGTGGAACCAAGGTAGATGAATTCTTCCACCACTTCAAAATTATAGTTGACAATGTTCACACAGCGTACCAAATGAGTAGACTCTTTGTTCGTTGAGACCAATAACTTTGTTTTGTCCTCGTTTAGCACCAAACCCATTTTTGCTGCTTCCTTCTCGATGCTTGAGAAGGCTGCAGTAACTTAGATGGATTGAATTACCGCTCATGACAAAAATTTGGTATAATTTCTGATATGCCAAAAATTTTGGTATAACGTTTTGAAGCAAATAAGTTTCCGAAATATGTTAGTTGACATAAGTCAACAATATTTTTAACATTTTTGTCTAAGCGGCGTAATTGATTTAACTACCCAGCAAAAAATAAGGGGAAGTTATTCAAAAAGAATCACATTTTCACCACTTCTAAGCATAGAATCCGGGTTCATTTACCGCTTCCAACGAAACACTTTTAAACCACTTCCAAATCAGTAGTAATGAAGTACTTAAAAACATTGGTTCGATTGTCATTTGCAACCCCCAACAATGAAAGCAAAACATGTTAGTATGAAATGCTCCAAAATCTATTCCTTAGGCGTCATAAGATGCTCCGAAGGCCTGCCTACTGATTTTTTATGGAAAGTATTCAATACATACTAATCTGATAGCAGATTTTTTGTTAAATAGAATCATAATCAATTTTGGTGGAATTATTTATATTGTGGAAGTACTTTGAACTGTTTTCTGCCGACACATTTTGAAGAAACATTTTCTGGAACAAAAAGGGATTCTTTTGAATGATAAAAAATTGCAACCAAAGGTTCAAATTTTCGTCGCGCCTGCATCACTCATCACTAGTGCTTCCCTCCTATGACAAACCTATGTTAATTTCATTGATGATTACGCAATTTTCACTTTACCTTTGCCGCTTCCAACGATTCCGTTTTTGACAATACCAAATTGTATAATTCTTTATTAAGTCTGATTTAAATTCAACCGCCCAATATCAATAGGGATATTTGATATTAATCGGGCAAATCATCTCTAAATTATAGAGACAAAAGTGATTGTTGTCAAATCTGTCATTTTGATTGTTCGCTTACAATCCAAAACTAGATTTTATTGTTGTCAAATCTGTCATTTTGACAGATTTTGATTTTATTCAATTTATTGGGTTGTTCGGAAAGTTCGTTCGGCTAATTCGTTAGTTCACCATACATCAGTTCCCATGGCGTAAAACTTCCTCCCAACCCTTCCCTAAACAGATTACTATTGTTTATTTGTGTTTTCGTTCTAGTCGTGAGTCGAGCGAAAAAGAACATTTGAGGCATATGCTGTATTATTTCCGAAAAGGAAAAACGGCTGCTGAAGCTTGTCGAAAAATAAAGTCTGTTTATGAAACAACGGACCGAATAAAAAAGCTTGCCAGAAACGGTTTAAAATATTTTTTACGATCAATTTCTCCGTAACGGGCGCTCACAGATCAGGACGACCAAAAAAATTGTTTCCGAGGGAAATAGCTGAAATAATAAGAAAAAATTAGTCTCAACAGTTTACGAGATCATGAAAGAGCTCGGATTTGTGAGCAACTTCGATGTGTGGGTACCTCACTCTCTCACTGGGGTCTCACACCCCCTTGCGGATCCGCCAGAAACTGTCAGAGCTTCGTTGAGAAATTTTACCTCACCCACCGTACACCCAAGACCTCTCCCCGTCCGACTATCACCTGTTTCGCAGTCACTTAAAGGATTTGAATTTCCATAACGACTTTTTTTTCAGAAGAACCACCCGATGTTTATGACAGAGGAATTAAAAAGCTCCCAGAGAGATGGGAAGAAGTTATTGAAAAAGGGGGAGATTATACAGTTGATTAAAATAATGGGTTTCTTTGTAAATAAATTCCTTTTAGAACCCGAACGAACTTACCGAGCTTTCCGATAAATTAAAGATGGAACGAAATCTAATACAGAAATTTCAGTTAGATGAACTGAGTTATATACATTTCCCCCAAAGTCTTTTGCGGTAGTGCGATAATATGAGAGGTGCCAGAAGGTAACGTTAGTTCTTTTGCAGAACCAAGTTCATTAAATACTTGATACGTGCTAAATTATACTGAAAGCATTATAATACAATGGAACGACAAACATTTAAGTAATTGCAGTCAATGGATCTTGTAACAAAAAAAAAAAAAAAAAAAAAAAAAAAAAAAAAAAAAAAAAAAAAAAACAATTCGTATTGGGGTTCCAAAGAAGGGGTGTGGTAATTTAGTCGATTTTTCTTAAATTCTGCGAAGAACTCAGAGGCGTAAATCGAAAAGTTTATGATTCATATACCTACATATGACAGATTTTTCTCAAATTTACTGAAAGTTATAAAAACAATTATATACGTGATGAAAATTTATTTTATTTAATTACTGAATTAATTATAAATTAATACATCTGAGAGATCTGCATTTTACTGAAAATTATAAATTAATGCACGGGGTGGAAATTTATGATACTGTGGAATGCTAATTACAAATTACAAAGGAAAGATTGAATTTCGAAAAATCGGTCAATTTTTGTGAAGGGGTATGAGAATATGATTAGTTTCCATTCTGAAATCCTGTGTTGACAAAATTGACGAACCAAAGTTGACTGAGTTTAGTGCAACTAAGTAAAAGACATGAATCTAGGAACATATAAGTTAAACCGGTCAATTGTATGTGAAGGTGCCAGAAGACGCTCAGCTAATCGATCGATTTTTTTCAAATTCTACCAAGCATTTTAAATCAATATACTGGACAAAAATGTAAGTTTCCGCATCATACGAACGAGGTGTAGGGAAAATAATTGAATATTGGAAAACCGTTTAATTCGTTAAGGAGATAATAGAAGGGGCGTGCCAATATTTACAATTCCTAAGTACTATTAGGTTGCACCTAATAGTATTAAGAAATTTCATAAGGATTTACTGCCAGCCAGCTAGACAGGTGGGCGAAGCCCAATCGACTTAGAAAATCATGAATTACGATTGGTCAAAGGACACTTGGTAATTTAAACTCATATTCTGGATGTAATTCTGGCGTATCATTCATATACCTTCATAACATATACCTTCATAGGTCTAGTTGCCCTGGTCGAAGATTTAATGAATTCGCAAATATATTTTTGTGATAAAAACAATACTTTAAGTTAGATTTTGGTGAGGATGGGTAAAGATTTCTTCAAGGTATCGCATTCAGCAATTCTCTATTCAAATTCAGATGAGCATGGCTTAGACGTCTCCAAAAGTTCTGAAACGAATTTCGCCTTAAGATCCTTGAATTCATTCAAAGCGTTATACCTTTTCTAGTATCTAATCATATATATATACTAATCTCAGACAACAGGTGTATTAAAATCAAAAAATAAGATCTGTGTGAATGAGTAATGGAGGTTTTTTTAATACGCCTATGTTTAGAAAAATATGATATTTTCAGGTTTACGATACACTCATGAAATTTAACTTCAAATATTAGGCTTCAACTTTCACATATTCTTACATTGGTTACTAAAAATCAATCCACAATAGTCATTGCAATTAAACGTCTGTATTAGAATTTAAATTGACTGAAAATTTAAAGGAAACAGTTACTAAAATCGAAATGTTCAACTTAAGAATATTCGGAGAAATCCATTAGCTTTGCTAAAAATTCATTAAATTCTACAATTCAAAAAAGAGAAAACAAAAACCAGTTGCAAATTACCAGAAGTGAGATTCGTGAAATAGTCAATTTACACAAACATTACATGGAATTTGGTGATTAATTCTTCTACTACCACTAAGTTCTAGGAAAGCATGCAACATTTTTTTGTATTCTTTGACTATTTGTAACTTTAGTGTTCATGGAATTTAAAGTGATTTGTTCACCTTCGTGACTACGATGTTGATATTAATATATCACGTGAATTTAACGACAAATGGGTCTACTTCTTCATCTGCAGCTGCTAACATGTTATAGCCCCTTCTGTGGTGCTCCGGACCGATAACCAATTAGTACTGACTAACGTCAAAGGTTGTGGTGGTGTTTTAAACAACTTTAACATTATCTAATATTACTTCCAGTTAAAGCTCTTATACTGATGTCCTTGCTCACAGAACATGCGCTATTGTTGGCAGTACAAACTCTTCTACGGGAAATGTGAAATAATAAATTTGTTTTGAAATGAGAGTAAGGCTACACGTAAGTTTAATTTAATTTATAAGTTTAACCGTAAATTTCGATTAGGTCGCTGCTACCGGGAAAAATCCTATACATAACAAAGCGAACGTGTGAATGAGCTCTTATGAAATTTTATTACTGCCTGCACACTTATCGGTGGATAAAGATTTGCATGGCATTTAAAGGATAAAGTTATTTATGTGTCATTTCATGGTTAATACGTTCGCACATGTTTTACAAAAATATTTGTACTTTAAAATTATATGACATGATTATTCACGTGATAAAGTCAGTTGAAATAAGCGGGGAAACAAGATATGGATATTTAATGATGATTGGTTTAAATCATTATACCTTTACCCAAAGGAAGGGGTGTAAAAAATAGTAATGAAGATCTATAGCAATTGATATGGCCAACAATTTAACACCCAGAAGGAAGCGATTAAAGTACCAAGGATTTTCTGACTAAATTTGTTTCACGATTTTTAAATCGATTGAACTATGTCGGCCTCGTAGACCTAACAAAGAAGACATAAAAGTTAGGAAAAATTGTCTTTATTTTCCAACATAATCTCTTTTTACCTCGATATAGTTTTTCCAGCGATATTCAAAAGTTTCTATAGTAAGAACTGTCAAAATCCTTAAAATAGCCATCAACCACAGACTCCACCTCTTCTTTGTTGTAAATCTTTCACCACCAAGCAATTTTTTGAAGTCTTGAAATAAAAAATAGTCCGAGGGACTAATTCATTAATTTTGGTCATCTTGATAGTGGATTCTTTTCCGCCAAATGTGGCCTTTTCCCCTAATTTCAACACCTAAATGCTGCAATAAATTAGTATAATATTCTCCGCTGGTAGTTTTGACATTATCAGTAGATTATCAATAAAAATAATCTCATGCGCATCCCAAAAAATAGACGCCATGACATCTTCACGACGCAATCTTTGCTCTACTGAAGGCAAACGTGGCACCCATCTTTCGCACAACTTTTCCATCTTCAATTCTTCGGTCAATATACGATGTATAGCATTTTTTAAAATGCCTTTTATTTCAGCTAGTGTTCGTCTTGGCAGCTTGTACGACCTCGTTTAAATTCTGCTACCCAACGTTTTACAGTCGTAGAGGAAGGAGCGAACTCCTCCTGAGTAGAATCTAGCTCAGTTTTAATATTGGTTTGGACTGAGACCTTTCAAATGGGAATATTAAATTACGCAACGGTGACCAATGTTCTCCATGTTTACAAATTCATTGATATCGTTTACTTTTTATGACTTAAAATGTCGCCTTGAAACTTAAAACATGTTTTATAAGTTTGCCACTTTTCACCAAAACAATTTTCTTGAAACTACCGACACTATCTATACGTCAGGTTGGCTAGTTTTAGGACCGTCCTTGTATAAGATTTTTCTAACACAAAATTCTTAGCTCGAACTCAAGTGGTGCGGCCTTTATTAAGCTTTCAACAGACACACATATGGACGGACAGTGTCCACAGATCTCTGAGTGTTACTCGAGTCTAGCCTGAACGCCTTACCCATGGTGGGATATTACAATACGATTGCTACCGCCCCTCTGGTATAGCCTAGTTGACTTGGGCTATACAGGAATAGAAGCCGACAATTTTAAATGCGGTGATTGTTCGGTGGTTTCTTTGAGTTTTTCGCCAGAAAACCACAAGACTATGTTGCATTGTGAGATGATGCGTTGACGAGGTGCAAAATCCATAAATTTTCTTTCCTCAAATTTGGCCTTTATTTTGTCAAATTTACTCTCTCAGATGTCTCCTAATACCTAGATAATACTCTTAGTTTACCGTCTTGCCTACAGGTAAAAATTAAAAGAAAACAGTCAACATTACTTTAACATTTGATCAACTTTGACGAGTTTTTGTTTTCAGTTTCGGCTTAAATGGAAGGTGCCATTATGAAGCTTGTTTATTAGTTTGCATGTCAAATCCGCAAAATAATACAACTTGTAGCGCGTTCTATAATTTTAGGCTCAGAATTATTTTCAGCGACTTTTACAGGATACAGTTATTGAAGAAAAGGAACTACAGCGGCTGCTGAACTTTGATCGCGAATCGAATCGGGGCAAATCTTCCTCCACGTCCTGATCGCTTTTGCACTGTACCACTAATATGTAAGTGTGTTTAGTAAAGTCAATTCGCGGTAACATTTTCAACGATGCACTACAAAATTTGCGACAATTTTGATTTATATTTTGTATCTATTTTAAAAGTCGCCAAACGCACTTCAGACAAATTGATGATAAAGGCGAACACTCAAATGCCAAATAAGTATAGAGGACAGTTGGGCTAACTTAGGAGTAAAAAAAAGTTGGCAATCGCTTTAAGCGTATTTTTTAAATGACCGACACCTGATTCTTTTGTTTTACAGGCAGTGCCAAACCGTATTCCGGGGTTTCAACTAGCCTATATCGACCTTTCAACTTTTTACTTTTAACAGCTCATTGGTTTGTAATACTTTGCAAATCTGCCGATTAATA
>JAHXMU010000081.1:2580-23897 GCA_019455685.1 Philornis downsi
AATGCGCCTGCTCACATTGCAGGAAAAATTAGAGACTTTATTGCCCACGACTGTATCTTTCAGGTGTAGCACCGTCCGAACTTTGGTTATTCAAAGAAAATATATACATATATAAAAATAATTTCAGACAGCTCACATACAGCAAAGGAGGAAGAAATCGTTGTTCGATTCAGATTTATAAATTACTAGTAGTTGGACAAATAAACCGAAATAAGAGTAGAAAAGATTGCCTCAAGAAATCAGCCCACTAACTAAGTAATCGTTACTGCCAAGCTACTAACTTCAATAGAAAACAATTTGCATGCTTTACAAATGAAAACATAGAAAATCTCCGCTCTACTCAAATAACACAGTAATGCACGTACGAAAATGTCAAGTGTAACATCACGTACATACATAAATACTTACTCCATGTGTTTGCATGTACACTTCAGGATTTCTCTTGTATTTGTGCACGACGCCACACGCACTCACATGCTACACTTGTAGCTTGTGTGCACATCTACTTTGACATCCATTACAAATGACTTGAGACATGAGAAGAAATCATATAGGAATGGAGGCGCCATCACGTAATTGCATGAGAAAGGTGAAATCCTCTGGGGAGAAACTACAACTCTCGTAGCTGCACATGCATGACAGCACAAATACACAGATGCAACCTGCCACTCAAAACATCGTTTATTGTCGTGTACTCTTAATTGGTAACCTAGAGAAATGCTAAGAGATCTGTAGCAAACGAACGAAAAATATATATGTATATAAAATAAACAAACTCAAGTTAACGTTGCTTGTTAGTGAGACGTTATGGAGATTTTTGCAAATGTCGAGAAGAGGCAGAAAAGTAAGTTTTGCATATACTGAAAGAGAGGTTTCTGTTAAATTAGTGTGTAGAAAGCAATAAATCTTGTAAGTAATTCAATAATGTTTTTAGCTGTCGTTCATGACTTTGAGGTGCTTTGTGCTGATTACTTTGTAAACTTAGGTTAGGTTCTGTTTGTCAAGGAACAAAACTGTGTGTAGACTTAGATTTCAGCCACCAGATATCGACAAGGCATTTTGACTTTCCCCTGACCGAAATAAGAATTAATTTCATCGCACGCTACAAGAAAATGTAACACAGAATAGCAAAATGTCTTTCAATGCAGAGGAAATGGTTCCCAAAAGAACGAAAGCGACGATACAGCGATCCTAAAAAACAATAATGTTTTTGCCATATTGGACTGTCGAAGACAGTTTTATAATCGACGACAAAATGGTACGAGACAGTTTGTTTTTCTTGAATTTTCTTCAGAATTTGGTTTAGTTTTAATATCTCAATCAGTTGTTGATTTACCAGATCTAAAGCCACACTGGTAAGGTCCAATCAGGTCAGCTAAAATGGCACGAGATGATCTGCTTTCCTTGAATATCCTCCCGAATTTAATGTAGTTTTAATATCTCAATCAGTTATTGATTTACCAGATCTAAAGCCACACTGGTAAGGTCCAATCAGGTTAGTTAAAATGGCACGAGATGATCTGCTTTCCTTGAATATCCTCCCGAATTTAATGTAGTTTTAATATCTCTATCAGTTGCTGATTTACCAGATCTAAAGTTACACTGGTAAGGCCCAATCAGGTCAGCTAAAATGGCACGAGATGATCTGTTTTCCTTGAATATCCTCCAGAATTTAATGTAGTTTTAATATCTCAATCAGTTGTTGATTTACCAGATCTAAAGCCACCCTGGTAAGGTCCAATCAGGTTAGCTAAAATCGGCTTATAAACAATGGATAAAAGACTGATACCACGATAGCTTTTACGCACACTTGGATCTCCTTTTTGAACGGTGGAGATCCTCCTTGGATCTCCTTCTTCACTCGTGCTGCCATCCGGAACTGGAAACTTATAAAACAGCTCTCTCCATATTAGAGGCACACTTTGCGCCTCTGTTACCAGATTTCCATCACTAACCCTACAGGAAGGGAGCCTCTATCTCATATCCTTTACGTCTGATCTTTTCGTAGAATTTACGGCATTCACCTCTATTCTTGTATTTTTCTAAATCCTCACTCTCCCGCTTCGTCTGTGTTTTCTTGACAACAATAAGGGGCTTATTAAGTCCACCGCATGCATCTAGGCTGGTATGAGTTGAGTTTCAGTAACAGATGATACCCAGGTGTTCAGATGTCATTTAAGTTTCTTTACCAGTCGCCTTCGCACTTTAGCTGCCATCAGATAGATGTCTGATTGGAATACCAGAGAATACTCGTACTTGCCCAAAGATCGAAAGTCGTAAGCTGTCTGGAATATTCTGTAAAGATTTCTAATTACCTCAAGTGAATAACAGTCAGATAGACCAAATTTAAAACTTCCCTTATTCCTCAATGAAAACAATAACCCGAGTTAATTTTATATAAGCGGCAAAGCTGATCCTTGTATGTCTTAGGGTTCACAATGGATTTTATGGACTAGGGTACAATACTTGTTTGAGTCGATGAAACAACGATTATTTAACTCGTGATGTACTGTATATATCCCAGATATTAATACGGTTTATACATTTATTGGCTTCAAAACCACCGGTCTGGCAAGGCTGTCAGCTGTTAAATACCTGTCACCTGAAGTATTATTTATTTGTTGAAAGGTTTGTCATTTACGAATATAGGTAATTCAACAACCAAAGAAAGCGTACAAATAGTTAAAACATACAACAAAAGTAGTTATTCAAACGTGGGCACTTCTCGTGCATTACGGGGTAATTTTATGACCGTCAAATCGACCTACCATGCTAGAAATTGGCAAGATTATAAAGAAATTTAAAGAGACTGGAAGCGTTACAGATGTGGTCTGACCTGTGCATCATCGCAGTGGGTAGACGGGTGTTTCCTAGGATGCTTTGTACCGATTACCCCAAAAACGCAGGCCTCTCTACCCGATCCTGTAATTAAGCAGGCAGAGGGTATGATGCTTGCGTACAAAAACAAAGTAGTGTGGCCTTGTGCCAGGCGCCCTAGGAAAAGGTGGATTATGTCTTGGGATTCACCAATAATATGATATCAAACTGATCAAAAAGGGGAGAGTCATAGTTAAACAAGACACATCCTGGCAACAGGTGCGGACATAAAGAAGCCGTCGGGAGGTATCAGAAGATTTATCTTTTCCGTTAATATAGTTGTATGACCAGAGAGATCTGGTTAATGTACTATGATTGTAGCATGGTGTGCTTTGCTGTGTTGATATTCTCTCCTCCGACATTGAAAATCTATGCCGTAGATTATGGATTACCAGTTCCATGCGAGGTATGATAAAGCAAAACTGGAGTAGCTTGTCTGCGAAACCCAGACCAGAGGGTTCTTCTCTTCTGGTAGCACAGGTGACCAGGGGCCCAAGGAACATTGTTCCTTCCTGGTGACAGCATCGTGCTGGCTGTGGTTGCCTGAACAAGTGTTTTCAGTGCTTTTGCGTTGCTTCATGTTGCGTTGGTGAAGGAAGGCATTAGCTTGGAAAACACTGTTCATGTCTATCCGAGGTCTTCCAAGATACCTCAACTCCTACCCGGGAGGTAGCTCACTTCATACCAAGTAACTACAAAGGTACTTTGGCCGAATGAGGGAGTGGGACCTGAGGAAGCTTTTCCAAGGAACCTACTTCCAATCTCTGGTAGTTTGGCTAATCCTTCGGGCTTAGCTTGAGTACCCCGAAGGGGCGGTTGCTGTCGCTAGAAGAAAGAAAGAACATATAACCAAGAAAAAAAAATGATGGAAAACAGCACCTGTGTGATGGCACACCATGGGTAAGGCTTTCCCAGCGAGACTCATGTAAAACCTGCACATTTGATTTGTGCATCATCGCAATGTATGCTCTGGCGAAAATATCGCTTCTGTTGGTGAAAAAGTGGCGGATAATACGAATTTATCGATATCACAGCATTCTCAGCAATTGAGTTTATCTTACGGCTCATTATTTGGTATTTTGCTTTTGGATTCCCGCCGCCATCCATATAGATAATTAAAGCCATTCATAACGTCGTAGATATACTGGTTGGGTGTTACAGCAACAGGCTTTCAATGCTGATTTTTCGAACAAAATTTTCTTCTGTCGGTGATTACGTCAACAAGCAAAATTGTCGCATATGGGACTCGAAGAACCCAGCAGTGATTGCAGAAAAGCCATTGCATCCGCAAAAGTTGACTGTTTGATTCGAAATATGGTCTGGAGGTGTCATTGGACCGTATCGTTTTGCGAATGACGCTAATGGTTCCTTACCATCCACTCAGAGCGCTATGGCCGTATGATAACCGACTTTTTTTGGCCTGCAATTGAAGATTATGAATTGGACGATATGTGATTTCAACAAAACGATGCCACAAGCCACAAAATACAACCAATTTTGGCTTTATTGTATGAGAAGTTTTCAGAAAGCGTAATTTCATGTTTTAGCGACGTCAATTGGCCACCAGAATCATGCAATTTGATGCCGCTAGACTTTTGTTTTGAGGGGGACTTACGTCGAAGACGGTGTTTATGCGGATAATCCATTTGAAAACCAACAATCGTCAAGTTATAGCAGAGATACCGCTCGAAATGTGCCGAAAACTACCTCAAAAGGATCCACTGCTGCAACCAATTTAGAGGCAGTCATTTAAATGACATTGTATTTCGGATATAATGACAAGGTCTAAGCATTATAATGAAATAAAAGTTTCATCGAAATCTTAGCTTTATGTGTGTTTTATTTAACTTTACTTTTGAAACCAAAAATTGGATAACATTCTCACATATTGAATTATTATGCTATTAAATTAGTGTCTAATTAATTTAGTTCTAAATAAAAAAAAATCTCATGTTTAAATGTTGAGTAATGCGAACAATTGTATACTTTTATATCGCTCGGAAATAGAAATTACCAGGTATGTTCCAGATTCTACTTTGAAGTAAAAGTAGTTTGTAATCACTTCAATTTGACATTTGGGTGTTCTGAATTTTACTTTTTACTTTTCATTTCTGTTTTGTTTTCGAACATCAAATCATAGTGAATTGCATTGTTCTAGAAACTACTTTTAGGCAAAAAGAAGTGCTTTAAAAATACTTTGAAATTTTATTGTGAAACAAAAATTTTTGCAAATAAACATGTAAGTATAATAATCAAAAGTGGTCATATTGCTTTGGTTGAATAAAAATTTTCCTTGTTTGAAGGGGAAAACGCAAGAATACAACGCAGGATGCAATAATGCTACGTTTGATGCAAAACAATCCAGACCTGGAAAAAGCGGACCATGTAAAACTGGAAGAATTGTGGAATCTTTTTGCGGCTTAGTAATTTCTAATTTCCAAGTGAGTTCCATCAATGCATCCTACTACACCGAGAATACCAAATTTTTGGATGAAGTGGCGCTTAGGTAAATTTTGTTCATCAACTGTCATTTTCAATTTAATCCACCTAGGACAAATATATTTTTCTAGAACAATAAGCACTCTCGGCCACATTAGTATCTTTTTCGACCCCTCGTTGAAATCTTCCTTCTGCTACAAATCTCAAAGTGGCAGCAAGCTGTAGTTCTGCCGGAATGGATGACCTGGGCAGTCTCAATTTTATGCAATGTAAAATGTTACGAAATGCATCTTTGTTGATGCGATAATTTTGTAAAAACCTAATAATTTTTATTAAAAGTATATTGAATGTACTTAAGTACATACATGGGAGTACTTACGTAGTGTCGCCCATATCCAGAGGATTTGAGTGATCGCGCAAAATTCGCCTTTGTAAATTTTCTCTTGCGTATTCATTGGTTTGGTATATAGTGGACACTAACACCGCATTCATTATTTATTTATCGTTTCTTTTTTTATTTGTCCTTATTATTTAGTTGTCCTTACATTTTATGCACAAAAAATCACAAATAGTAGTTTTAATAACTAAATTTTATTTTCAAGTCAATATCAGCTGTTTACAACTTCTGTTGTCGAACTTCATTTCATATGAGAAAATGAAACAACAAACCACTTCATTTGCAGAACATCCAAAACAAAATGTTAACTTTTCAAATCGTATTTTACTTTAATTCCACTACTTTTTTGGAACATACCTGTACGTTCCTATTACAAGAGAAAGAAATCTACTTCAATACATCTACTATTTTTCGACGTTGGAGTCATTGTTGGTTTCGGTATTTTTAGTACAAATAGGGAAACCTAAAGTTTTGGTTAAAGTTAGATTCACAGTTTTCTAACTTTAGAGAAACGTCTCGGCTCAGATTATTGTAAGCTGTTATACCAATTTCTTCTTTTGTTTCCACTCCATTCTATTGTATTTTTCAACAGATTTTAGGAAACACTGTCAAACCTGCACGGCAATATTGGCAATCAGTAAACATTATGGAAACATTCAACAATGAATGTAAATACTTCTTACAAATCCTTTTATTTATGTTTCGACTCGGAAACTGAAGTCCTAAAATTGTTAACAATTTCACCTTTGTGATACCACGACCTTACAAAATTAGTTATTATCTTTAATGTAGATATGACATGATATGACAGTAAATGACAGCAATGGAATAAAATTCCAAACTTGAGGCTAATGATTCACCTGGCGTTCTTGTATTTACCGAGTATGTAGTCATTTTCATTTCATTGTACACAAGAAATATCAACATATCAGTCGTTGACAAAATTTCGCAGCAAGTTAACACAGATAACTATCCAAACTAAGGTAAATATTTAAATATTGTTTTCCCTATTTTGTTTGTTTGTTTTAGTAAAATTTAAAACTTGTACCATTAGTTGGGCATTCCCACAAAGGTAAACACATTTCAACAACGAAAAACCGACCGAAATCAGAATACTACCACATAACTTTTAGTTTGCGCCAGTTGTAGCTGTTTTTCCCACCCTCTCTTTGTCAATCTGTTTTTTGAAAATTGTGCTTGTTGTTCTTCTTTTTGTTTGAACATTTTTATACCGCCGCAGTGACAACAATAAATTAGGGGAGTAAACATTCCTTTTTTTGTTTGTTTGTTTTTTTTTTTACTGCTTTGTTGAAACTTTTTGATGGCACATATGGACCGATGCCAACATCATACGTCGTTCTTCACACACACAAACACACGCACTCAAAATCCTGCACAGACTGTTGTTTACCTTTACGTAGATGGTGTACGAGGGCGTATGATTTATGTGGAGTTAATTCTATGCCAAATGTTTCATACGACACAGTGTCTGTATTAGTGGTAGCAGACACTTTGGTTGTAGCCATTTGTAGCTACTGCGCAGTGATAAACGTTTAATGTTTATGGAATTTTGATGAATATTTCGTATTTTATATTTTTTTTTTTTTTTGCCTCATGATACAGTGCCTCTAATTTATTGCTCTGACAAACATATCGCCAATAAATCAACTGAGATTTTCACAACATGAACATTTCCAAAAAAAAAAATAGAAGTGAAAGTCAAATGGAACTCGTATCTCAAACTTTAAGCATCTTGATTAATTTCACTGACAGTATCAAACAACAGCAATGGAATGCCTTGCACGTTGAGTATGCCAATCACCATTAGCAATATACTGGCATGTAAAGAAACAAATAGACTTTCACAATACTGGCGACCTACGAAAGTTTTACAAAGGCAGTGATTTAAGAATGTTCCTTAGCATATTTGGACCCTAAAGGCAATACTACTGTAATCCAAGAGGTGTGGTGGAAAGATAAAAATGAGCTTAACATAAAAACTGTGACATAGATATGACATTTATAGTATGAACTGAAAGGCCGAAGGGCATTAATTCGAAAGCTCAATTAATATAAGAAAGAAACTGTCACTGGCCATAATACTAATGGCATAAATATGATTCGAAGAAAGTGAAATACGAAAGAAACATTTGATAAACGCTTCGATGAAATAAATGTCTATCAATTTAGTGTTTTAAAACCGCCGGTCTAGCATGGCCGTCACCTCTTACATATCGTACCTGTCATCTGAAGTGTTATTTATTTTATGAAAGGTTTGTCATTTAGAAATATGGATAGTTTAACAACCGAAGAAAGCGTACAAATAGTTAAAGCTTACTACAAATGTGATGATTCAAATGTGGGCTTTCAATAGAACAAAATTTTCTTCAGCAATGAAGCTCATGTCTCACTCGTTGGTTACGTCAACAAGCAAAATTGTCCTATATGGGGTTCGGAGAATACAAAAGCGATTGTGGAAAAGCCATTGCAGTGATTGTTTGGTGCGCATTATGGTCTGGAGGTGTCATTATTCCGTATTTTTCGAAAATGATGCTGGAGGCAACGTTAACGTCAATTCAGAACGCTGTGGGCGTATGATAACCGGCTTTTTTCTGGCCTGCAATTGAAGATTATGAGCTGGACGATATATGATTTCAACAAGATGATGCCACAAGCCACAAAATACAACCAATTTTAGTTTTATTGTATGAGAAGTTTCCAGTAAGAGTAATTTCACGTTATGATGACGTCAATTGGCCATCATGATCATGCGATTTAACGTCCTTAGGGTTTTTTCAAATACCTCATTTAGGCAAATACTCCCCAACCATTGGAGCATTTGAAAATCAACATTCGTCTAGTTATCACCGACATACTGCCCGAAATGTACGAAAAAGTGGTCGAAATCTATCTTAAAAGGATCCATTACTACAACCAATCCAAAGGCAGTCATTCAAATGACATTGTATTTCGTACATAATGGCATGGTCCAAGCATTATAATGAAATAAAAGTTTCATCGAAATCATAGTTTTATGTGTGTTTTATTTACCTTTACTTTTGAAACCAAAAAATTGGCAACCCGGTACCTAATAAACTGTAAATAATATTGAAAAAGGTAAAAACGCAACTATTTATGGATACATCTTTTATATATGTATATAAAATTGTTACGTTACTGACTGACTGACTTACTGACTGACTGATCATCGTCCACAACTAACAACTAAAGTTAGAATATAGTAAGTGTGTGATAAGAAGAGAAAATTCGTGCATTTAGGGGCAAGAACAAGGTACAAATGCACAATCTGGTACTATCGTCCAACCCAAACGATCATAGTCGTTATGAACATTTATTGTCTATACTCCCCGTCTTGAAAACACGCGATTGACTGCCTGACTCATTAAACATCGTCCAGGCCAAACAACTTAACATAGAATATAGTAGGTATGTGAAAAGAAGAGACAGTTCGTACTTTCAGGGCCAAGAACAGGGTACAAATGCCCAATCTGGTATCATCGCCCAATCCAAACAGTCGTAGCCGTCATGAGCATTTATTGTTCATATTCCCCGTCTGGAGAAAACACGCAATTGACTGCCTGACTCACTGAACATCGCCCAGGCCAAACAACTAAAGCTAGAATATAGTAGCTTTGTGATAAGAAGAGACAATTCGTACTTTTAGGGCCAAGAACAGCGTACAAATGCCCAATCTGGTATCATCGCCCAACCCAAACAGTCGTAGCCGTCATGGACATTTATTGTTCATATTCCTCGTCTAGCTCTTACGGCTAAAAAAAGAAAAAATCAGGCACTATCAATCAGCTCAAACGAATAGAGTTATTATCATGAAAATTGGGGTTCATTATCTACTTTCAGAGTAGAAAAGATTTTACAAAATTCGTATCTTTTGGGGGTAAAAACAAGCTGAATGATCTGTAGTCCTGGAACAAAGGGCTACAGCTGTATTTATGACATTCGTATTCCCCTTCTAGATTAAACCTACGATAAGGAGGATTCTTTTTCTCAAAATCGTGGTTTTAGGGATAAAAACAACTTAAAAACGGACAAATCAGGAGCCATCGGCCATTTCAAATGGCAGGAACATCAATAAGGTAAGAACAGAGACAGAAAAGAAAAGATTTTTCAAAATTCGTATCTTTATGGGTAGAAACAAGCTGAACGATCTGGTATCATCGTCTCGCTCAAAGGGCTACAGCTGTAATCATGACATTCGTATTCCCCTTCTAAAATCAACCTATGATAAGAAGGAGTCTTTTTTTAAAAATCGTATTTTTAGAGGTAAAAATAACGTAAAAACGGACAAATCAGGAGCCATCGGTCATTTTAAACGGCAGGAACTGGCATCAATAAGGTTAGAACAGAGACAGAAAAGAAAAGATTTTACAAAATTCGTATCTTTAGGGGTAAAAACAAGCTGAACGATCTGGTATCATCATCTCGCTCAAAGGGCTACAGCTGTAATCATGACATTCGTATTCCCCTTCTAAAATCAACCTATGATAAGAAGGATTCTTTTTCTCAAAATCGGAACTGGCATCAATAAGGTTAGAACAGACAGAAAATCGCTCATGACAAATGACTGGAGCTAAAATCATGAAGCTGCATTTGTATATTATTGAATGTTCCAGTTTTTATACTATCGCCAACAACAACAAAAAAGTTAAGCCTAAATCATCACATTGTGTGTGTAAACTCACCTAAACAAGGTCGTCCTTTAGGGACAAAACATGAAGAAATTAAGAGCAAAATTGGTACTGTCATCCAGACAAACGGCCTATGCTGGAATCATCAAAATTAATGTAATCATTGCTATTACGAGGCATGCGCAAATTCCCAATTTAAGTAGATCAAACGACAAAACTATGGGAATGTAGACTTCTCTGGCAAAGTATGAAGAGGAAGTCTCGAAAATGTATACTTGTAGGTATAAAACAAGGAATTAGGGAGTCAAAAGTGAACCCTCTCATAAAAAAATGACAGAAATTGAAACCATCGGTGCGTTCTTGTTAAGTCGTAGGCGCTCAATGTCAAAAGGTATTCTGAAATTCTTTCTTTTAAGATATAAACAAGGAAGGAAGGAAATAAATTGCACAGCCAATTGGAGTCAAATGGAAAAATCGGTGAAACTAAAAGCCGGCATTCAATCAGGGAGCCTATTGAAAATACAAACGTTTGAACGATATCGGGCCATGTTGGAAAATTTTGTAAGGCCAGCCGTGGAAAACCATCCGCAAATATGGTTCCAACAGGATGGAGCCACAGCGCACACTGCGAGGACCACAATGGCTCTTTTACGCGACATATTTGGTGAAAGAATAATTTCGCGTACAAGCAATTTTAATTGGCCTCCGCGTTCCCCGGATTTAACCGCTCCAGAGTTTTTCCTTTGGGGTTATTTAAAAGGGAAAGTTTATGTTAATAAGCCCAGGACTATTAACGAATAAAAATCCAATATTCGAAACGAAATTAACAACATAAGATCGGAAATTTTGCGAAAGGTCATGGAATATGTGTTGGAAAGAGCACATTTGTGCGAAGCAGAAAATGGCCACCACTTGCGGGATATCATTTTTAATAACTAATCTAAAAATATCCCCCATAAATTTACTGTATTTAAAAAAAAAAATAAAAAAAAATATGTCTTAAATAAAAAGTTATAAGCAATTCACACCACTTCGGTCATTTTGGGCCACCCTGTATTAGGATGAAAAACACACAAAATAAAGAATTATAATAAGCAAAGTAGACTGTCATTGCAAATCATATTTTTCTGCTATTAAGATAGGCAACATTTTTATAACATTAGTGTTGTAAAGTTTTATAACATACGCGTATTTGTTAAGGAATTATGGTGGAGAAGTTATGTTGTAATATTGTAATTTAATCAAATCGGCCTTAAGGCTTAAAATTGCAATCCTGAACAAATAAATTAAATAAAATAAAATTAAATTAAATTAAAGCAATTAAATTAAGCAACAAGAACAAACGTGACAGGCGACATTATGAATAATCCGAAATTGGAGAAACTTGTAATCAGCAGGGGCAACATTCTGAATGTGGATAATGCAACTCCTTTGAGGACATCGAACGAGGAACTTTCAGACAACTTGAAACTTTGCAAAGACTGCCAGGCCAACAATATGATGGCGAAGACCGGTGGCTGCGGGGAAAATCTACAGCTGGTGACTGAAAGTGAAAACGAGGCCCATGTGCTTAGAGAGATACAACCGCAGTAACCAAATGAGAACCACGATTGATGGACCAGTAAAAGAAATAAAACAAAAAAAAAAGAAAGGTAGTTAAGAGTGATGACGCTAAGCATGGGATGAAAAGAAAGGTAAACAACAACAAAAGTTCAAACTAACAAAAAAAAAAAAAAATAAAAGATCAAAAAAAGAACACTGCATTATTCCCCCATTTAACAAGGACTCACGTGCGAAATATGAACCTTAGCTAAAGCGATTCTTCGTTCATCATTCATCTACACAGACATATATATGCATATGTATATATTTGTATATTTTCATTTCCCTAAGAAAACAGCTTTGTTCTCTTTGGATTGAAATGAAATTTACTGGCCTTTTTTCTTCAAACAATTTTAAAGATTTTATCCAAAGTTGTACTTATTGTTATTGTCGTCTATATTTCGATAGATATTTTTGTAAATCATAGTAATACGAGTACACATTTACCTTCCCCTAAATTGTCAGCAATTACTGCTTTTATCCAATTGCACATTACCAGTCACATAGTGCTACACATGGGGACTATAGTTTATAAGAAGATTATGATGATGCTGAAGTTCCATTGCCTAAATATTTAAAAATTGTATTTACATCTCCCTATTTTAGATTCAACAAAAGTGTATTCTTTCTCTTCTTCTTTTTATATTTTAAGTTTATGAATATTTTTTTTATTCTATTCAATTTGTTGTTATTGTAGCAAATAAATAAGCAAAGATAAAAAAAATGAACAAATGGAAAACAAATTCAAAAATTCAAAAAACAAAAAATTGGGAGTAGTTGTAGATAACAAACTAAGCTTTAACTACATGTAGATAACGTAGTCTGGCGTTTAAATTATTCACTTCGAAATTTTTATAACACTAATTACGTGTTGCGTTGATCGACTAAGGAGAAATTGGTTCATGCTTATGAAGGGTGTCCCAACAAGAACGCAAGATTTAAATTTAGCGCCATTCGAAGTGTCATTGTTTGACATTTGAACAATTGTTAATGTTTGCTAGTAGAAGGTACGAGGTTAGTAAAAATGGAGCGCTACACGAATGAACAACGCATTCTCATTGTGAAATTGTTTTACCAAATTGGTGAAAGTTTTGCGGCTACAGTTCGCAAATTGCGACCAATTTGTGGTCACAATAATGCTCCAAAAGAGTCAACTGTAAAGAGATTAATGGATAAATTTGCCAAACTGGGTCTGTTAGTGATGTAAAGACAAAACAACGCGCCTTCGACCAGGTCGATCGACCGAAAATGTCGAAATTCAGCTGTACGTGATGATGTCGCTCAAACTCCATCCACCTCAATTCGATAACGAGCTCAACAAATTGGTGTCTCCAAATCTACTATGCAGCGAATTGTGACGAAAGATTTGCATCTTCATGCATACAAAGTTCAATTGACTCAGGAACTGAAGCCAACTGACCATGGACAGCGAAGGGAGTTCGTTAATTGGGTATTGGAGAGGCAACATAAAAATGCTGATTTTGCCGATAAAATCAACTTCGGTGACGAGGCCCATTTCCAACTTGATGGCTTCGTCAATAGGCAGAATTTTCGCATTTGGGGTGAGAAAAATCCTCGAGTGATTCACGAGAAGCAAATGCATCCTAAATCATCAAAATGCAGTGACAATAAAATAATTTATTGAATTTCGAAATTTGAATTATTAGGAGTTCAACTGGATGTCAGACAAAAAGAAAATAGACTTACAGGGTCACGGTAGTTAACAAAGAGACCGCCGGTGGCAAAGTTAAATAAATTACAGAGGACTTCTGACTTCTGAATTAAACTTTCCTTAAAATGTGCAATCACGCGTACGAAATAGCAAAAATTTGCAAATTTATTATAAAACCATTAGTAAACGCTAAAATGTTAAACAACAAATTATCGCTTTAAAGCACGTTTTTTCGTATTTCGTTATGAATAACCTGACCTTATGATTTTTGCTTAGAAATTTTATGGATTCCCCCAACAATACGAACAAATATTAAAATACATTTGCATCTGTTAGTTCACCACTTAGTTTTAAATACAATCGGTAAGATTTAAATAAATTGTAAAACTCTACAAATAAAGAGCAATAATTTTAAATAAAATCATTTCGCATTCATTCTGATGCAATCAGCTATACAAACAAGAATACAAAAATAAAACATTGAAAGTTGGTCTGTCTGTTTATCTGTCTGTCTGACATGAAGATTATTTGACATTAGTTAGTATCACTTGTTACTGTTTGCATATGAAAATGTCATTTAAATAAAACAGCACTAATGACTGCACAAATTCGCAGATATACGACCTGCAAATACTGCTATGTAGATGTGTAGGCTGACAATGCATGCAAATACTCATTTTATTACTTATGTATATGTATATGCGCGTGTTTGTATGTGAATGAGAAACTCAAGATTCATTCAATAGAGGGAGTATGTACGAGCATGTGCGCCAAGGAGTCAAACAATTGCTATATCTTGAAAACCGGTTTTAGATTTGTTCAAAAAGATATACCAAAATGGAGGACCAGGCTTTTAGTACCAGGTTATTCATTTTCCGATTTCAAAAGTAAAGTTAAATAAAACGCACAAAAAGCTTTGATTTCAATGAAAATTTTACTTCATTATAATGTTTGGGTCTTGCCATTATGTACGAAATACAATACCGTTTAAATGACCTACTCTGGATTGGTAGCAGCAGTGGATCCTTTTGAGGTAGTTTTCGACACATTTCGAGCGGCATCTTAGCGATAACTTGACGAATGTAGGTTTTCAAATGCTTCAACGTTTGGGGATTATCCACCTAAACACGGCATTTGACGTAGGCCCACAAAAAGAAAAGTCTAACGGCGTTAAATCACATGATCATAGTGGACAATTGACATCGCCAAAACGTGAAATTAGGCTTTCTGAAAAGATCTCAGGCAACAAAGCCAAAATCTGCCGTGTTGTGTGACTCGCAACATCGTCTTGTTGAAACCACATATCGTCCAGCTCATAACCTTAAATTGCAGGCAAAAAAAAGCTGGTTATCTTACGGCCATAGCGCTCTGAATTGACATTAACGTTCCCTCCAGCGTCATTTTCGAACAAATACGGTTTAATGACACCTCCAGACCATAATGCGCACCAAACAATCACTTTTTCCAGATGTAATAGTTTTTTTCACAATCACTTTTGGGTTTTCCCAACCCCAAATGTAAAAATTTTGCTACTTGACTTAAACAACGAGTAAGAGAAATGAGCCTCATTGCTAAAGAAAATTTTGTTCTAGTGAAAGCCCACGTTTAAATCACCACATTTGTAGTAAGTTTTGACTATTTTTACGCTTTCTTCGGTTGTTAAACGATCCATATTCGTAATTGGCAAACTTTTAGCTAAATAAATAACACTTCAGATGACAGGTATTTAACAGCCGACAGCCTTGACAGACTAGCAGGCATTAAATGGATAACCGTGTATAAAAAACAAAAGAAATTCCCTCGCATGTAATGGATAGGACAGGGGAGAGCTTCTCATATGAGCATACATTTTTAGACTCACTCAATGAAACCAACAGTTTAAGGACGGTTTCGAACGTCACAGTTTGAGAAGCATTAACAAGACTTGTCGATTACTCGTTTATTCGAAGTGTTTGCCAGACACATCGGGGTGACCGCCGGCCAAATAATAACAGGTGGCTGTATGCCATTGCGGAGTTGAACCATCACGCCACGGTTGGGATTTTAATATACGAGTACGTTCATTTTGTATTTGTTCGCTGGGTATGGCTTTCCATTCGATCTCACTCTACTCGCTTGGGTGCCAAAAAATTGAGAACTTTACAATGGCGAGCAATTGAATAATGATGTTAGCCATCTCGACAAGACACAATCGTCCAAGAGCAACCTAAACTCAGCCCTACTCAGGCTCTCTACCCCTTTCTGGCCTGCTTCAAAGACGTAGAGAAACATTGAGCGGCATAACTACAAACAATATAAAGTTGACTTTGTCCTAACTCCACTTAAATCGTTTTCCCCTGTGGCCCCGGTTATAATAAAAAAAAAGAATTCCAATATCTCATACACAACTTGTTTTAACTGATATTAACATCCCCTTTGCAAAATTTATATGGCATTCATTTTCCTTTATTAATTCGCCTTTTCATGATTATTTTCTGTTGTTACAAATAATTCAATTATTGCTTGGTCTGTATTATACATTTATAAATTATTCAAAACAATTTCCTTTGGTACTTTTATTATCGCTTATCGACGAACATGTAATAGGCCGAAACAAACAAGAACAAGAACTTATAGAAATCTACCTTTTTACGTACATTTTCACTTTTACGCGATTTCCAATAAATGTACGAGTATTTCCTCTTCGGGCAAGTCGAGCAGAAATTATTGTAAATATTCAATTGATGAAAGTTTCTTGTTTTTTCTCCCTCTTACCCAGTTTCTATCATACATTTCATCAGACTTTGATCCTTTAACGAAGTAACGTAAATACTTAATTGCTTCTCATCTACTGCAGGGGTGGGGCGTATGATTTATGTGAATACAACTTCGTTGAAATCCAGTTGTATACGCCACTGCATACTCAGAGTTGTACCTGACGACAAAACGGCACTTGAGTTGGTTCCTTGTCAATTCTTATCACAATAAGTGGGTAAATTTATACATTTTACTTTTTTTATGATTGGGTTTTAGTATCCCATCAAACTGGTAGGAATGTATTTTTTTTACCGAACTTTTAATTACTGAACAACATCAGGTATGATAGAACATATTAAAGATATCCTTATCAATATCGTAATGATATTAATATCTGTCATAAACTATTGTGCTATGAAACCATAACCGACTTGGTTATAAGGAATGTAAAGTCAAAAGGAGCTAATAACTTTCTTACATATATGTCTTTAATAATCTGCATGTCGCGTTATACAAATGCCATTCGCTTACGATAGATGGCGTTAGAAATAACAGTTTTGTTATTGCTTGATTCAATATCGTGTGAGCACGTGTTAAAAATGGATACCAGTAAAGGACAAATACACCGCCATATTTTACAGTTTTTCTTCGATAAAGGCAAAAATGCAAGCCAAGCAGCTGAAACTGTGAATAGCGTTTTCGATCCTGATGCTGTAACAGCCAATCATTTGCAATTTTGGTTTCATCTATTCCGTTCCGATAATTTTGATGTCAAAGATGTACTACGCGCTGGAAGGTCAATTCTCGAAAATGCCAATAAAATAATAAAAATCGTCATATTCGATAGTCATGTAAGATCTGTTTCGATTGACCAGAAGCTAAGCATTATAAGAAGAACCATTTGGAACCACTTCAATAAGACTGCATACAAAAAGAAGCTGAAGGTTGAAGCTGTGACACATGAGTTAATCGTGAATCTCTGCTAACTCGCATCAAAATCGATCCAAAAAGTGGATCACTTATCATCCGCATAATCCAAATCAACACTTCAACAAGACTGCATATAAAAGGAAGCCGAACGTATTTGTGACACATGAGTTAAGTCAAAAAAAAAAAAAATACATAGGCCAAATTTCTAACCGTGAATATCTGCTAACTCGCATCAAAATCGATCCAAAAATTTGATCACTTATAATCCGCATAATCCAAATCCCCGAGTTTGCGTGAGAGACTTCATGTAATTGCTCTTCTCTCTGAACAGACTTCGCTCATGATGTCATGACGTCATAAGTATAATGATGAATAATTGAGATGATAGAGGGCGTCCTAGCTTTACACCAGCGTTAGTGTGAAATGATTGACTGATGCTCCCGTTGTGAAGAACTGAGAGTTCTGCATCCTCGTACTTAACTCTATTGATTCGAGTTATTTTCTGAGGTACTGCTTTTCTTCTCAATGCTTTCCATATGGCAGAGGATCTGATGTTATATTAAGAGTATCGAATTAGGAGTAACGGGAAAAAATTCAAATTATAAAACTCCATTAATTTGTATAGAAAACACCAGAAATTGTACGGTCATGAAATCTATTTTCAATTCCAAAGCCTACTGCTTAATTTAGCAAAACTAAATAAAAGATGTAAACCTAGGAGCAACGTAAGATGAAACAGAAAGAGTCATCCAGTCGATTTATTTTTAAATTTAGTCAAACAATATATGATAATACAATAGACAAAAATTGAGGCTACTATCGTTTGCCATTTAGGAGTTACAGGGGAAAAAATTAATTAGAGAAACTCTATTAATATATCGTCGACACCATCTTAAACTAACGAATGAGATTTTGTGTACTTTAGAGCAAAAAAACTGATGAATTTTATATTTTTATAAGAATGCACGATATTTTTCCGAATTTACATTTAATTTACCCCACACAAGGCTCCATTCCAGCACTGTGCCTTATAGAGTAGAACTGAAAACCAACGAATATGAAAAATTGAATTTTTCACATTCGTTAGTTTAAGATGGTGTTGACGATATGTGGGTGATACCAGACAGATCGGGCCAATATAGCTCATACCTGATCCCCAATCACGATATAGCAAATTAATTGGCAGTGCCAAGTTTCAAGAAATTTCCATTAAAGACAGGCAAAAACATTGGTGAGCCATTTTGCACCAAATAAGTATTTAGACAGGGTGACAGTCTATCATGCCACCTTTTCAACATACCATCGGAGATGATTATGAGGAAAGCTGTAGTTAGCTTTAACCAAACCCATGCGTTATATACGTTATTGACAGAAAACTGCGAAATGTTACTGCAGTCTTCTCCAGCATTGAGAAGAAATCCGCAAACATGAATTTAGTAATATAAGGACTATATAGCCATGATATTATCCCAGAACTGTGCAAAATATCAAGAAATTTCATAAACATTTATGGCAGCTATCAAGTCTGCTAGCAAGACTGACTGACGGTCATCGTTCAATAGACTTAACAAGGCCCGAAACCCATGCAATTTTTGCATTTTCAAGTTATATATATCATGTGTACATATGATGTGGCAAAATAATAGGCTGTGCAAAATATCAAAAATTTTCATAAACATTTATGGCAGCTATCAGGTTTGCTAGTGAACTAGACTGACGTCCATTATTAAGAAGAAAGCCTGAAACCCATGAGGTCATTGCATTTTCAAATTATATACTCGTACCATCATTTGTTCGGGCGAATTTATAATGAAAGTATTTTCAAAAGCTAGAATTAATCAAACTACAATTCCATTCGTTGATTACATTAAAATCGCATGATGCTTCTCTCTTCCCCTAATAAATATTAAATAATTCTCCACATCGCAGCCCAAATGGCCACATTTCCACATGAAATATTATTGCTTTTAATACAAATTAAATATTTTTCCCCATTTGCAACTTCTGTGAACGTAAAGCCGGCAGCTAAGCACTTAAGCTAACGCTTATTGCTAATTTCACTTCTTTTACAATGGAATGGAAAATAAACAAATTCAATGCAAAAATAAAAAAAAACAATGTCAACAATAATAATAATAACAATTATACAGCACAACAAACGGATAATGAACGTTATTAATGCCAGACAAGGCAGCTTCGTTAGCGCAGATTAGCACAAAGTTTGTAAAAAAAAGCGTAAAAATACATTTAAGGCATTTACAAATTCATTTTGAGTTCATTATAAGTTTATTGAAAATCAGAATAAGCATTTAAATCAATTTAATTTAAAATATAGAAATATTACAGATACTTCAAGGTACAACAATTGAGTCAAAAATGTATGGGCTTAAAGGCAAATGTTCGAAAATCTGTAACAAGTGGGAACCAGGGACCGTCACTGAAATTATATTAAATCCGAAAATTGTTTTAACTTGTTTCTGGTTTCTGCAATTTAAATTAAAATCTGTTCAAAATTACCAAATTGCAATGAGGGAAAAAGGAATTTGGGAGGGAAACCAATCCTTAATTCTCATTGATACTTTTTTTTTTTGTAATAGAAAAACTTTAATGAATCAAAATCTGGGTATTGTTACTTACAAGTAGATATACGGGGATATCCATTCAGTGGTTTCAAAACCGGAGGGTGCGTATAATTTTGCTGGTAAACAATTTGTCTCAAGAGAACCTTTCGAAAATCGATTATCCCAGCTTTCTGCCAGTAGGGATGAGAGTTTCAATGAAAAAGGCATAATGGAATTATCTTGAAAATGGCAACGAGCTATTAAATAAAACAGTGAATTTTTGACCTAAATCAGGCTATTCTAACTATGCTAAATAAGCCCTTCAATGGTATGCAAAAGCAAAAAAAAATTCTTGTTGCTACTCCTTACATATATTTCATTACATTTTCACTTATTAACCAATTTCTTTTCTTTCATTTAAAGTCACAACAAGATATTGAATAAAACAGTGCATTTCTAACTATGCTAAATAAATCATTCAATGGCTTGCAAAGCAATGCATTTCTTCTTACTACATCTTACATACAACTTCATCCCTTGAAATGAATCTATAAGAATTATCTACATATCATTTTCACTTATTAGCCAATTTCAAGACCATAAGACGTTTTCTTTTTTCACTTAAAACAGAGTAAATTTCTTTATAAATCAAAAACATCTATTTAATCTCTAGTCCGTAAATTCTCAGTAAATTCTTTAGCACCCTCCTAAACACATCTCCGTTTGCTCGAATACAAAAATACATGCAAATTTTTTTAGTCAATTTCACAAAATTTACAAAATCGCCAGCTCGCATACAAAAGAAAGTTCATATTTTCATATGAAATATTATACATTTAAAAAAAAAAGAGCTAAACATTATCATCCACTAGCAATTTCCATAAATATAAAGCCCTCAGCTAAGTACTTAAACTAATACACTTTCTTCTTCGAAGAGAAAGCAAACAATTTCACAGGCAGCGCAAAAAAAGTATCAGCAATAAAAATTAAATAGCACAAAAAAAAAACAATAAATAAAGACCAATATTAATGACAGACAATGAAGGTTCGTTAGGGTAGATTGCAGCAAAGCGTATGTGAGGGGAAGTAAAACAACACATTCAGAGCATTTAATTATTCTCACCGAATTTATTATGAGCTTCTTTCAGAGTCTGTAAATCTATTTAAATGTATTAAATTTAATACACAAAAAATTTTATGAACACTTCAAAGAAGAAGAATCGAACAATAAATTCATAATGATGAAAAATTTCAAAAAATGTTGCAAAGTTTGTTATAATTCAAAGGATACAAGACAAGTGAGTTGGAGGTTGAACTTCAAAAAACCCACTCAAAAGCTAAAGTTGATAGAATACAAGACATGTGAATTAGAGATTGAGCTTCAAAAAACCCACTCAAAAGCTAAAGTTGATAACATGTGTAAGTGTGGAAGAAAA
>JAHXMU010000081.1:23907-42321 GCA_019455685.1 Philornis downsi
ATTCCAGTCTGTTATAATTTAGAGAATACAAGACATATGAATTGGAGATTTAACTTCAAAAAACCCACTCAAAAAGCTCTAGTTGATACCATGTGTAAGTCTGAAAGAAGAATCGAACAATGAATTCACAACTTTGTAGCTAAATGATGAAAATTAAAAAAGAAAAAATTTTGCAAAGTCTGTTATGATTTAGAGCATACAAGACATGTGAATTGGAGGTTGAACTTCAAAAAACTTAACTCAAAAGCTCCACTTGATAACATGTGTAAGTCCCGCACTGAACAAAAATTGACGATTGACCAAAATTGATCCGTCAAATTATTATCGCATCGCAAATTACGAGGCAGTCCCTAAACTAATCGACCTGACGTATAGGTGGTGCCAGTAGTTTGAACAAAATTATTTTGTTGAAAAGTGGCAACCTTATAAAACATATGTTTTAAGTTTCAAGCCGCTATATTGTTTATTTTTATTATTATATATATATTTATTATATATATATATTTATTATATATATATATTTATTATTATATATATTTATTATTTATTTTTATTTGAGCCATCAAAAGTCAACGATCACAGTGAATTTCTAAACATGGAAAAAATTGCTCACCGTTATGTAATTCAATATTTTCATTTGAAAGGTCTTAGTCCAACCAATATTAAAGCCGAGCTAGAAGAGTCTGCTCCTTCGTTTACGACTGTAAAATATTGGGTAGCAGAGCTTAAATGAGGCGTACGAGCTGCCAAGACGAACACCGTAGTGGTCAACCAAATGAGGTGTTTCCTGATTCCTTAAGACAATTTTGATGTGAAAAATACACCACATTCTGAAAGATCTATCGTCACAAATATGTCTAGAATAAAAAAACCTCAAGTCTGACCATCACGTAAACACTATCTCGGTTTACCCAAGAAAACCATTTGGAACTACTTTAGTAAGGCCGGTTACAAAAGGAAGCAAGTAGGCACAAAAACCCGATGGAATTTTAATCTGTGAATCGCAGTAACATTGACTCATTTGTGAAGTCGATGGTGACTGAAGTTGAAAAATGGCTCACTTATGATAACGTCAAGCGAAAACGGTTACAGGCAGGAAAAATGCGTAAAGGATAACCAAGCCTGAACTGACAGTCAGAAAGGTTTTGCTGTGCATTTAGCGGGATTGACGGCAAATCATGTACTATGACTTGCCTTCCCACGTCAAATTTTCAATCAGAGCCTATACTGTCAATAATTGGACCGTCTGAACGAAGCAATTGCCTAGGAGCGGCCAGTTTTGACAAATAGGAGAGGAATTGAGTTCTGTTAGAACAACGCCAGGCTACATACGTCGATGATAACTAACCAGATGCTTCGTCATGTTGGTTGGGAGGTTCTTATGCATCCACTTTATAGTTCGGACCTCGCGGCAAGTGAACACTACCTGTTCTTGTCTGTGGTAAAAGATTTTACTGGCGAAAAATTTGTATCAAGGATAGCTTGTGAATATTTTTAACTAATGGAGACAAGGGTTTATATAATGGAAAAAAAAACTGAAATTATAATACCTGCAAAATGACAGCTTAATATCGATCAGGATGGTGCAGATTTGGCTCTAATCGAATCATTTTAATTAAAATTTAATTAACGAAATCAATGTAAAGCAAAAATATTGTGTTTCTTTTTACTGCACCTTATAAAGAAAAAGTAAAATATGCCAAAAATGCTGGTATTCTCTTTTCATATTTGATAGAGCACGAACCAAAAACTACTGCATAGAATCAACTGATCTTTTCTATAAGCAAGCCTTACTGCATCACCTTTTATTCTTGTATAACAACCATAAAGCTAAAGTGTGAGGTTGGCTATGAAGAAATGCAATCAAGTTTTTTGTTGTGAAACTATTTTCCAAACAACCCAAAATAATCCTCATGGTATACCGTAATCGATATAACAGAGTAAGAAATTTTCGCTTAGTTTCACTGCTATACGATTACATCGTTTTAAGATCCTGATACCATCTGCCAATCTTCACCATAAACTGTTAACAATCTGTATATACAGTTAAGGAAAAAACTCTATATACACCCGCTTATTTTGTGTTTTCAAGATATTCTTAAGACAAATTATTAAAGCGTTTGCATTAATATTTAAAGTACCAAAAACAAAGTTCATTTACAAAACAAAAAGTTAATTCAAAAGCATAACAATAACAGAAATAACAAAAACAATAAAAATTCATGAGAAAAATGTCTACATACAGTCTTAAAATATTTGATTTCTTTTAAATAAATAAAAGAAAACAATACATTCTTAATATTTTGTAGGACCGCCTTGAGCTTCAATAACTGCCTGAAGACGACGTGGCATAGACATCATCAAATTTTCCGTAATACTGGGCGCAATTTCCGACCAACTTCGAGTAAGGACAGTTTTCAGGGTTTCGCGATTTTGGATAACATATTTGCGCGCAGATTTTTCCAAAACGTCCAAAATATGCTCAATTGGATTGAGGTTTGGTGACTGGGGAGGTGTATTGAGCTGTCTTGGTGCATGATAAAGAAGTCAGTCTCGAACCATATGTGCAGTATGCTCGGGATCGTTGTCTTGTTGGAAAATCCATTGGTTTCCCAGGCCCAAGCTTTGCACAGATGGCTTCAGATTTTGTTCCAATATTGTCTTATACTGATATCTGTCCATAACGCTTTCAACAAAAACCAATCAACTAACTCCAGATGCCGCCATAGCTCCTCACACAATAACACTGCCCCCACAATATTATTCTTACTTTCATCGGCAAATATAACTTTCTTCCAAAAATCTATTCCCTTCTGTGAATTTGCCTTAGCAAAGTCCAGGCGAAGTTGACGATTCTTGGCAGAAATAAATGGCTTTTTGCGTGCAGTTCTACTTTTAAAGCTGCTATCCTGCAAAACGTTTATTGCTGTTCTTAATGAAACAGTAATATTCGATAATCTTGCAAGGTATTCTGATAATTTTGGGGCACTTAGTTTTGGATCTTGATGGACTTCTTTAAGGACACTATTGACATCGCGTCTTGAAAGTTTCTTCGGTCTTCCAGATCGCGGCATATTCTCGGTACTGTTGGTGTTGGTTTGATCGTTTTTGACAATAGTGTGCACTGTAGAGCGACTTAATTTTACAATTTTAGCAATTTCCCCATAAGATTTGTTTTCTTTTCGAAGGTTCGCCACCAAATTTCGAACTGATTGTTGAATTTCTCGTCTATTTACCATTTTTAAAGTTAAAACGTTTTTTACAAATCGCTTTCTGAATTTAAATGGTTGCAATGTTTGACAAATAAGGCAAATCATGAAAACTGATGGCTTTTTCCCTTTATCTTCTTCTTTTTCCTATTCATTTTAAGACTTGCCAATGCTGTATGTAGACTTTTTTCCCACCGATTTCTATGTTTATCGCCAATAGCTTATAAATGATCAATCTTTTCAAACGTTTTTTTCTTCAAACATATATACATAAACATCATATAAATGATCAATCTTTTCAAACCTTTTTTTCTTCAAACACTCTTAACTATTAATGTCTTAAACATTGACATCAAAATTATATTTAATATTATCACTACTTCTCTACATTTTCAAAATAGTAGGGTGTATGTAGAGTTTTTTCCTTAACTGTATTTCTTTTAAAGGCAAAGCGTCTCCAAACTTCTTTGAATTCAACAACTTGACATGTTAAATTCTATATTAATTTTGTGCAGATTCGATGACAATTTTTAATGGTCGATTGAAATATATTTATTACAAAAGTTTGTGGAATTACACAAATAGTATGGGGAACTAATATGAACAGAGATTATTAAATAAATTTCTATAAATTCGTTACAAATTGTTTAAATAGTATTAGCTATTATGTCGATATATCTCATTTAGGATGCAGCGTCCAGTTCGCTTTATTTGGCCACGCACACATACATGTCTCGTTAGTGTCCATAATTGTCATTTTCCAATATAATAAAATAAATGCTTTGATTTAATTAGATTTAGTGGTGGTTGTGATGACAGCATAAACTGTTGCTATAGATAATATTGCATGTTATGAAATAGAACAACACAATTCGACATTAATTAGATGCTGTTCGTGCATAATTTCAAATGTTTTTAAAAACAATTACGACTACACGTTTCACATTCACAATCATGTCTAACACCGGCTGCCATATGTAACACAATCGCAATAGTTCACGTATTCCCACTTCTACAACCATTGCGACAGATTTAGCAAAAACAGTTGTCATCGTCCCGATACAATATAATGCCCTCGCAGCGAGATATGTATGTATGTATGGATACATGTTGGCATTCATTAGTATGCAATACAAACTTTGAACAAACACATTCATGCATTCGCATACACACATGGCGATATGTTGTATTAATTCAATAAAACGGCGTGGCAAGTTATGCATGTGGGGGATTAGAAGACATTAGTATGCAGATGTGATGCTTACATATGTGTGACAATGTTATATGCGCCATTTTGTTATGGATTTTACTACTTTCATAAAGGCAGACTAAAATTTTCTTATTCCAATAAACAAAATAGGCACAATAATGAAGACGGACATTTAGATCATTCGGGCGGATATTCGGTAACCTCTAAATGACAGAAAGATTACGTGAGGGCAATTGAAGTGTCCTTCTTATGAAAGTTGTCTACATAGGAAGTTAGCTAGATGTAGGTTGAACAAAAAAGCAGATTACTGTATGTGAAACGAATTGAAATGAAAAGAAATGGAATGAAATGATATGAAATGAAACGAAATTAAATTAAAATTACATTAAATGAAATGGAATGAAATTGAATGAAATGAAATGAAATGAAATGAAATGAAATGAAATGAAATGAAATGAAATGAAATGAAATGAAATGAAATGAAATGAAATGTAATGATATACAATTAAATTAAATCAAATGATAATAATTCCTAATAGACAGATAGAAGCGGCGGTTTGGTCTATTGTATCACTTTATGATGTTTGGCATATTTTGAAAAAGTAAACGACCGCGGTGCGATGGTTAGTACATGCGACTAGCATTCTCATGATCCCGGATTCAATTCGGCCCACAGCCACATATCATTATCTGAGCGTCTAACACTCGACGGAAACTTCGAGTAGTCGAGTAATTGACAAATCTTGCAAATGTTTCTCAAACTGTGCACTGAATTCAGCCAGGCTTTTATTAAACTTACTGCTGCAACAGAGAATACTCCGTATAACTCCTCCCCTTTAGGCAGCTCACATACAAATTAGTTGGCTTGCAAACATACACGATTTCAACAAAATGTCTCAGTAAATTATATGTAAGTTATAATAATAATGATAAGTTACAAATTAGTTTTTTCTACTGTGAGTTAATTTATAAGACACCAGAAATTTGCCCTGAAATATGTACACTTTTACACCAATGCAAAAGGACTTGGATCAGTGGTAGAAACGATTTCAGTTGAGTTTTTGTAAAAATGTAATAATGAAAAAAACCTACAAAATTTTGAATTACAAATATCATTATATTATTATTATATTATTTAATGAAATTTTACATTTATAGAGAAATTTTGGTAGTGAGTGCTAAACGGAAAGAAAAAATAGAGATTTAATACTAGAAGTCCCATAACTCCCAAAAAAAAAAAAAAATTTCAAAATTCCCAAAAATGGAATTTTTTAATTTTTTGCTGTATTTGTCCTATTAAAAGGAAAAATTCCTTTTGCAGAATTATTTACAACACATCAGGCAGTAAAAATCAGGGTTGCTTTTTTTTGATACCCGTGTGCGTTTTGGGAATTTATAGCTGAAAGTTGATATTTCTATTAAAAATAATTTCTATTCAGTAGGTTTTGATTCTCGTAAAAATTCGAATTTGGAAAAAAAATTAGCTTTTAGAAAAATAATATATTTATATTTCTATTTTCTGAAAAAGTTTTTTTTTTATAATTATAAAAGAAGATACTTTTTCAGCCAAAAATTGTGAAAATTCGATTTTTTTTTTAATTTTTAACTTTAATTACGTATAACTTTTGACTAAATGCTTCTTTTTTATTTTCTGTTTTTTCTTTTTTTTTTTTTTTGTGGAAATACTTAGAATTTTGTTATTAATGCAGCAACAACAAAACTTGTTAGCAAAAGAGTAAACTGAGGTAGGTAAAAAATCAGAAAAAAATTAGATTTAAATAACTCCTAAAGTTTAAGAGACAAAACATACACACATGAAGCAATCGACGGCAAATGATTTTGCTGATGAAAAACAGCTTCAACCTCAACAAGAGCTTAAGAATATCGACTTTCCCCGTGTTTTTTTGCCAATATTGACGAGAGTTTCTACGAGAAAGCCATAACGGAATTATCAGCAAAATAACAACAAGTTAGTAAACAAGACGGTACATAATTGGCCTAAATCGGATCATTCTAACTAAGCTAAAAAAAGCATTCAATAGATTGCAAAAATAAAGGATTTCTTTTTACTGCACCTTATAGTATTTTAACCGCCTAATACCCTTAATATAACTTCCAAGAATTTGCTGACTTTTTGTTAACCAATCTCCCAAACTACTGTGCACATTTATGCCTGTAAGACGCAATCACCAGGATTTTTTAGACAATAAATCTCAACAGCATTATCACAAATTGCTAAGACTACAAACGAGTTCATAGAAAAATAAACAACAACCGAAGGTAGTAAAAACAGCAAAAAGAATATAAAATATCCAGGCCTAAAAGAAAAACGGCGCCATATTGATGTTTATGGGAGATGAAAATGTGCTTATGCTGCTATCAGAGATGTTGCCGTTTGTGCTGTAGCGGTTGTCACTCAGGTTTCTGACGCTGGTGTGCTACAATCTTGTTGGCGCCAAATCCTTTCTGTTTCCTTCATTAAAATAAAGTGTCACACCAAGAGAGCTAAAGCGAAAGCTCGTAATCTGTCTGTAGGACATGCAGCCATACATAAACACACACAAACACACACACACACAAAGTTCGATCAATTTGAATGTGAGACTGTTGTACGTAACACACACACACAGATAAGCCGTATTTTTCAGTGCATACTCACAAATATGTAAGAGAATGTTTTCAGCTACAAAATGGGCTAAATGCCAACATATCGTGTAAATACAGCCATCATTCAAATTTGAGCCTCGCCGGGAATGCAATGGGCGGAAATATAACCATTTTTGTGAAGATAGAATTTTTTTTATTTTCAAGGATAGTGAATATTTTCTGAATGCATTTATCAATGTCGTATAAAAACTTGGAACTTAAGAGCGACACCATATCTTCTGAGAGTCAATTCAATTCAGCGGATAAGTGATAGTCCGTTACCACAAGGAATGAATATTTCCGCATGAATATTTCCTTATGGAATTTTGGCTGTGTCGGATTATAATATGCACATAAAGTCAAAAGGGATGCCTTTCTTTATGGCCATACAGTAAATGGTTGCTTTACCAAATAACCATCATCCATACTGAAAATACAAAGAACGAAGGGAAATTTGCGTTTCCTGGAGAGGAAAATGCTTTTGATTTACGATTGCGTAAGCCAGAAATGCTACAAGGAAATTTGAAATATTTCTCACAAATTGTTGACCAAGCAAAGAAACATAAAGATAAAATAACAACTATCAGAATTTTGAATTGAAAAATATGTATCTTTTTCTATGTTTGAATTTAAATAATTTGTGAGAAAGCTTATCAACCGAACTTGATCGTTTGAACACAGAAAGCAAGTGATGTTTGTTCCACAATCTCGGTAATGATGAAGTTATGTTCAGTTGGGATAAACAAAAAAAAAACCGAAAAGTAGAGTTATCCATTCTTTGGTTTAAATAAAACACATATAAAGCTACGATTTTAATGAAAACTTTATTTCATTATAATGCTTGTATGTACGAAATACAATATCATTTAAATGACTGCCTCTGCATTGGTTGAAGCAGTGGGTCTGAAAATATCATTGGGCCGTATTGTTTTTCGAAAATTACGTTGGAGGAACCGTCACTAATTCAATTCAGAGCGTATAATAAGCGACTTTTTTTGGCCTGTGTTTCCGTTGGGAGGGAGTGTGCAGGCAATTATTCCATGCAATATTAGAGAGCGAGAAAAAGAATAATATAAAGCTCGGAGGCATTTCAATTAAAAAAAAATTCTTTTATTTAAAGGCATAGAAAACTTCTTTTCTACCTTGAAGGTGGGAATATTGACGTCACTGAAGATAATGTTAACCGAACAGGTTGGCGGGTAAATGCTAATTGACTATATATTGCCACAAAAAATGTTGAGAAGTTATATAGGGTATCCCTACAAGAACGCAAAATTTAAATGACTGATACAGAAATTGAGTTGTTTCTCTGGCTGTATGACATGTGGCGCCGTCTTGTTGAAATCACATGCCCTCCACATTCATTTCTTCAATTTGCGCTTGACATGCCTCATTTTCATAAAGCAAAGGTCCAATGATTTCTCCAGCCCAAAATCCACACCACGCAGTGACACGCTGAGGATGCATTTGCTTCTTGTGAATCACACGAGGATTTTCCTCACCCCAAATGCGACAATTCTGCCTACTGACGAAGCCATCAAGATAGAAATGGGTCTCGTCACTGAAGATGATTTTATCGGCAAAATTAGCATTTTCATGTTGTCACTCCAATACCCAATTATCGAAACTCCCTTCGCTGTCCATGGTCAACTGGCTTCAGTTCTTAAGTCAAAATTCGCTGCATAGTGGATTTGGAGACACCAATTTGCTGAGCTCTGTGTCGAATTGAGGTGGATGGAGTTTGAGCGACATCACCACGTACAGCTGCGACATTTTCGGTCGATCGACCTGGTCGAAGGCGCGTTGTTTTGTCTTTACATCACTAACAGACCCAGTTTTGGCAAATATATCCATTAATCTCTTTACAGTTGATTCTTTTGGAGCATTATTATGACCCAAAATTGATCGCAATTTGCGAACTGTAGCCGCAAAACTTTTACCATTTTGGTAAAACAATTTCACAATGAGAATGCATTGTTCATTCGTGTAGCGCTCCATTTTTACTAACCTCGTACCTTCTACTAGCAAACAATAACAATTGTTCAAATGTCAAACAATGACACTTCGAATGGCGCCCAATTTAAATCTTGTGTTCTTGTTGGGGCACCCTTTATTTGAAGAACTTCAAGTATTACTTCTGTCAAAAAAAAGAATGACAATTTTCTCTAACAGTGGTGTAAATAATATTAAACACAATATTAATAGAAATTCAATACAATAACACAATAGTAATAGTAATTCAAATTCAACAATTCAAAATTTTTACAATTCTTTGGGTAATCATCCTGTCCTCTTGCAGCATTACAAAAAATGTAAGGGGTTACGGAGAGAGAGAAAATACTTTCGGATTCTACTTATGTACTTCAAAGAAAACAGCTTTAAACATATTACAGAAAAATGCAAAAAAAAAATAATAGAGATGTGGTGCCGAGTTGATGTTAATTATAATAATTACGGATTTAAAGGCCTCAATACAATCCTTTGTCTGTGCATTGCTGGGTGTTTCCACAATATTTGCCCTTCGGTCTTATTAGTTTTTAATTTTTGGTTTGTATTTCTGGTACCGCTATCATGCAAAAGGGCGTGATGCTTTGACTTTTAATTAACTGAAGATTTTGAAGTGGATGATATGTGGTTTCAACAAGACGGTGCCACGAGCCACACAACACGACAAATATTGGCTTTATTACATGAGAAGTTTTCAGGAACCGTAATTTCACATTTTGGCAACGTCAATTGCCAATAGTATTCGTACCAAATCTCTTCTGTATATCTCTAATAGTTAATCAGATCGGATTGTTCAAAATTGTTATTTGTATTGGCGGTGTCACGTCCCTTTGTCCAATCAAGACCTAATATAGCTTATGATGTCTCCCTGGTCGATATAAATAAGTATACTGTGAAATTTTCATGACAAATATATAAAGTTATAAACTTACAAACATTCACTTTTATATACATATATATAGATCGTTCTAATTCCAATAAATCATTTTTCTTATGACCACAGACAAAAACATCTCAAGTGGAAAACAAGACAAAACGTAAGATTAAAATCACTGAATAGTTATGACATCAATAAAGAAGCTGATGGGGCTGCCAAGGTTCAAGCTCCAGTACTTTTGCATTTTTCGATAATACTTATAAGCAAAAACAATTTTTACAATTATTTAAGCTCAAAAATAATAAGTAAGTAATGACAAGAGGGACCCAACACCAAGCTCGTCCGCACAAAAAAAAAAAAAAAAAAAAAAAATTATAAAAAAAAAATTATAAAAAAAAATTATATTAAATCAAAAAAAACATATATAGGTATAAATTTTCTCTAAATTTATACCTAGTGATCATATCATGCTGTAAAGTTGGAATATTTGCTAGTTATGCTTTGGGAGTTGAAAAAAATTGAATTGATTCGTATTAAGCCTGGAATAGAAGTTTCTTACATTATCTACTTTTCAAAATATATTACAATATAATTTCGAAACATCACAAACCATCTGTAATCAATTCATCAACAATTTTAAAATGAATTTTTTACACATTTTTCTTTTGGGTTTGAAAAAAACTTTCAGAGTTTTCCTGTGCTGGTCCTAGTTCTAGAGATGTCATATGTCAGGCTTGATGGTTAATACACCCGACTATCGTTCGAATTATAGCAGTTTCAATCTCGCTTCAAATTAATTCGCTTCAAATTTGTTTTTTTCTATTAGCATTTATTTATTATTGATAATAGAATATAATTCAAAAATTTTCGAAATTAATTATATTGACACAAATGCCTGGACTGATAGCTATTACGGTATTTGCTAGAACACCATCTCCAGCGACGTTAATCAGCTGTTTGCGCTTTCTCGAACATCGTTGCCACCTTAAGAGTCTATAACTTCACAAAATATTTGAGAATCTTTGCCTACCGGTACGAAAATGTTCCCCACGAAATGCACAAATTCAGCCAGCCAGTGTCAATACAATCACTTTCGCAAATTTTTGAATTATATTCCAATAACAATATAATAATTGTATAATAAATAATTGCTAATAGAAAAACGATCTTGAACCGAATTAAGAACCAAAATCATATTTTCTAAAATAATTGCGTACTTTTTGAAAATCATTATCCAAACAACTTGCCCATCTACATAAAGAAATCTACAATCTCTTTAGTCATAAGCTCGAGATATAAAATAAAATCAGTTCACACTGTGATACCATTGAATACGATTGCTATAACATCATACCCACCAAAATGTTTCCAGTTCGCTTAAGAGTATCGAAAATTTACAACAATTTCACTTAATCACAGAGTTCTTTGTCCTTCTCGTTATGGCTGTGGCTTTTCTAAGTTAAATCCGATGAAATAGAGTTTACAACAAACGAAAATCTTACGAAACCAAATTGAGGATAACGTTAATGCCACAATGTCGACCACAATGCTGGTGTTTTTAACCATACCAATACATACTTATACAATTGTGTGTATATACGTAGTGGTCTAAAGCAATTATATGTATGTAGATGTAAGAATATATTTTGGGAACGTTTTAACACATTTAAAAATTTCTATTTTACTAAAATCTGTTCTTACACTCACGCGTACATATCTGATATTGCTATGAGGTTTTATATGGATTTATCTGTCGGATTTGGCATACAACGACATATCTTAAAGCAGACAAATTTATTTAAATTTATTTGGAAACTGGTATTAAGTGAATGTTTAGCAAAACATTTACGTTTTAACCAACTGATATGGTAACAAGGCACGAAATGGAGATGAAAGTCTCAATTTAATATTCAACATGCACAATACGTTATAAATATTAGCCAATCTTAAACTTAATTCTATAAAATACTTTTTTCTTAGTAAGGAGATAGCAATTAATCGAGCCTATAAGTATATTCTTTTTATTACTACCCATCAGTTGCGAGTATTCAATGCTTAAAAAGTTAATTGTTTAAGCTGATGTATGAGAACTGTCATAACTGTTGGGGGAAACGATCCGTCACATTCGCTTAGTTTTCATCCACAATCTTTTAAAGAGTCTCTCCGTCGCAGATGTGAAAAAAAATCTGGTGATAATTTGCATCAAAGTTCTAATACAATTATATAAGTTGTGGACAATTATATACCCTTACAGTATTATAGATTATTTGCTAAACAAATGCAATAAGTAGTTACAGACGAAGCTCAAAACATATCAAAGCCAGTATAGAAATTTCAGTCAGATGAACCGACTTATAATGGTTATCCACATAGTGTTTTCAAAACCGCCGGTCTGGCAAGACTGTTAGCTGTTAAATACTTGTCATCTGCAGTGTTATTTATTTAGCGAAATGTTTGTCATTTACGAATATGGATCGTTTAACAACCGAAGTACGCGTCAAAACAGTTAAAACTTTCTACAAATTTGATGATTCAAACATGGACTTTTTTCTTGCATTAGGAGGGATTATTGTCGTCATAATCGACCTACAGTGCCAGGAATTGGCAAGATTATAAAAAAAATTGAAGAGACTGGAAGCGTTACAGATATCGCAGTGTACTCAATAAGAACCAAAATTTTATCATTTGTACAGATGCAATCCTTGTATATTCACTGTTTCCTACCAAGATCTTTTAAGCTACTTCCAAAACTACGGTAATGCAGTCCTTCTTGAAAACATTGATTCAATTCCGATTTATAATTCCTAGAAATTAAAGCAAAACATCTTAATATAAAATACTCCAAAACCTATTACTTAGGGAATACAATACGGTCAATACGCCATAGCCATTTAAAATTTATGGTAAAACATTTCTTGATCCTCCATTATATGATTGAAAGACATCTTGAATTTGTCATACAATTTATAAAAACTATAACTATTCTGACATCAAATAAAACATATACGAGTACATTTCCTAACGCCCTAAAAATCTATATCGTTAATGTCCGTCCATAATCCTTATAAGCTTCGATCTTGCGGAATATTAGATGTTTTCTCAGTTCCATGTCTGTCTACTGGTTTTTTACGGAATCTGCGAGCAGATTTGGTAATAGAAATAACCCTTAATAATACTTTTTCAAAAGCAATTTTAGTGCAATTATTTATATTGAGGAAAAATTTTCAATGGAACGTTTTCCAAACACATACTCTGAAGAAACATTTTCTGGAACAAATAGCAATTCTTTTGAATTATAAAAAATTGCAAACAAAGATTCGAATTTTCTTTGCACTTACATCACTTATGAATAAGTAGAGAAGAGGCATCATAAAACAGTGCTTCCCTATGTTAATTTCTCAGGTGATTACGTAATTTTTTACCGCTTCCCCATCACAAAATGTGATGAATATTTGGTTCTTTGGATGCACTTATTTTGCAGGATTAATTCGAACCTGTACTGTCAACAATAGCATCGCCTAAAGAAAGCAATCGTCCAGAAGCAGTCAGTTTTTGATCAACAGGAAAGGACACACACATCAAAAGTGTGTTGCAAGGAGTTCCGGGAAGTTGGTCGAAAGTTTCTTACACATCCAGTTTATAGTCCGTACCTGGCACCAACTAAATACCACCTGTTCATGTCAATGGCGAATAATTTTGCTAGTGAAAAATTAGCCTCAAGGGAAGGTTGTAAAAAACGAATATCTCAGTTTCTTGGCAATCGTAATAAGGATTTTTATGAGAAACGAATTACCTTCTAGATAGGAACAAGTTATGGAACAAAACGGTGCCTTTTTGACCTAAGTAGAATCATTCTTGCAATGCTAAGTAAAACCTTCAATATCATACAAAAATAGTAGATTTCTACTACTACTTTTACTGCCTTATATTAAACACTTGATATAATAATGTAGAACAATGAAATTGCTATCCCCTCGATTTCAGTCCCCCAAGATATCATAAATAAAACAAGTTGAAAGCTTTAACAAAGGACTATATTTCAAGCTCAAGATTCAGCCAATTGGAAGTACCCGTTTAATTGAAATAAATGTGCATGATAAATCCACAATGTGTCCATTGGGAGGATAACAAAAGAGAAACTGAAAGAAGAGGTAGCTACAACCACTCTTTGAAAAATATTTGTGCTCGAGTGTGTTGATATTAAGAATATCCTTCCGATTGCAAATGTTTACAGCAGTCGAAGTCACAGTGCAAGAGGACTTCAATGAAAATGTAATAAAATCATGAATTCCAAGAAATGTTTATGCTGTACACAATAAATCTTAATATATTTTCACAAAATGTTTGCATTCGTCCGCAGAACTCTATGTGAAATAAACATTTTGAAAAGAGGGCTACATAGGTTCATAGAGCAAAAATAAATTTATATGTGCAAACCTAATCTTATGTAACAACATTAGGGTGGCAATTAGCTCAATGAATATAAAATAATTAAATATCAAGGCTCTAAATACATTCTATCAAAAATGTATTGTGTGGTCAATAAAAGACAAAATATTTATTATTCATTCAAATTTATTATATCTGAAATATTACACTTGTGCTAATGAATAATCCAATGATCAAAATATCTTTGAAACACGTTTCTCGGAAAAGACTTCAGTATTCGCCACGAATTCTCTTTTATGTTTTGCCTCGATATGCCAATTTAAGTTTTGGAAAGAGAAAAAAGGCAACCAGAGTCATATCAGGTGAATTCGAGAGCTGTTTCATGAGTTTTGTTGAGTTTTTGACCACAAAGTAGTTCGCAATTTTAGCCTCGTAATATGGCGTATTATCGTAGAGCATTATCGACTTTTTTTTGACGAATTTGCTCTCTCAAACGCCTCACAACGTCCAGATAATACCCTTTACTTAGGGCCTGGCCTTCTAACTAGAATTTCAAGTGCACAACACTGCAAGAATCAAAGAAAACAATCAATATTTCTTTGACCGGCCTTTACATGTTTTTTTTCGGTTTCGGCTCAATTGGAAGACGCATTTTCGCAACTTCATGACCGGTAAGCCCAGGTTTCATACCAACTATAATGCGTTTCATGAATGCAGGGTCGGAATTTATTCGCTCGAGCAGCTTTTCAGTAACTTTTGCGCAATTGGCTTTCTAGAGAAAGTTCAGGTCTTTCGGAACTATTCTTGCCGCTTGACTCATTTCATACCCAAACAATAGTGTAAAATATTATAATATAAAATTATAAAATATTATAATACAAACTTGAATGATGATTTTCAGCCACCATTTCTTTTACTAGTTATCTTTAAGGCGTAATAAAACGATATATTTTGCATGACCTTGAAGACGGCTGCATTTAGCATAGTTGAAATGATCTGATTTATGTTAAACATTATTATTCTATAATGCATCTCTCATAGAAAGAATCGCCAATATTTGAAAAATAAAACTAGGACAGTCGATTTCCACAAGCTTGTCCCGTAAGCCGGCAGCTAAGCCAAAAGACTTTTGGCTTTAGAAGCGAGCTTATGCCGAATATAGAACAAATTTAATCTCAAAAACGCAGTATTCAATTGTTAAACCGGCAATATTTTCCATGTTCTGAAGAGAATTCATAGGAAGCCTGCAAACAAAAAACAATCGCTAAAATACAAAAATGTCCATGTCTCGAAAAAGGAGCCGTTCAATTACGAATTTTATCATAAATTTGATTTTCTAAGTCATTTGGAGAAAACATTAAGTCGACGAAGGACAAAATCGCTAAAATACAAAAATGTCTATACCTCGAAAAGGGAACCATTCAATTGCAAATGTGGCCAAATTTTCGCTTTTCTAAGAGATTTGAAGAAAGCAATACCCATTATAATGAGTAAATATCATATATACGTAAAAAGTAGCTGAGCGAAAAAAATCGCTAAAATAAAAAATGTTCACGTTTCAGACACGGAATAGCAAAAATAAACAAAAATCATACGATATATATTTTTTCTAAAGGTCCCGCTTATATCTAGCACATGGAATATTTAATCGACAAAAGGCACATTGGTGCTCATCAGATTGCGTCAATAAAAATTCGAAAAGTTACCAAACGAAAAATTCTCCAAAATAAAGGGTGATTTTTTAAGATTTAAGTTTTTCAGGTTGGCAACACTGGTTGGTAATGGCGTCCAAACGTTAACTGTTAAAGTGAAAAGTGTACAGTATACTCTGCCATTTCATCATGGAAAGACTAACAAACGAGCAACGATTGCAAATCGTTGAAATTTATTATCAAAATTCGTGCTCTGTGACAAATGTGCATCGTTTGATACGACCATTTTATGGTCGTCATAATCGACCTGCTGAATCAACAATTCGTGCTGTTATCTCCAAATTTCGCACCAAATTTACTTTGTTGGACATAAAAACATCGACTTGCATGCGTAGAGTGCGTGCTGAAAACAATATTGCAGCCGTAGCGACCTGTGTTAATGACGATCGTGAAATGTCAATTCGTCGCCGTTCTCAGCGATTGGGCATGGGCATGTGTTACTCAATCACAAGGAAAATTTTACACGTCGATTTGGGTTTGAAAGCCTATAAAATTCAACTCACGCAGGAATTGAAGCCGAATGACCTACCGCAATGTCTAATTTTTGGTGAATGGGCCTTACAAAAGCTCAATGAAAATCCGCTGGTGTGGTTTATGGGCTGGTGGCATCATTGGTCCATTTTTCTTCAAAGACGAACGTGGAAGAATCCATCAACAGATTCTAAACATTTTGAGATGAAGCCGCGGACAACATTTACATGAAATTATCTTTAAAAATTAAATGGCAAAAACCAATTTATCGATTCCAATAAAAAATGTTAATACATGATGCCAATTTGAGCGTTTTATTCGATTAAAAAAAACTACGATTAAAAAATCACCCTTTACAATCGAAAATGGAACCATCCAATTGCGGTTGTTCGAATTTTAGTTTTTCCAAATGGTTTTGGGGAAAGCATTAGCCCTCCACACATTGTTCAAACTAATATTCCAAAAATCAACCCCTCCACACATTGTTCAAACTAATATTCCAAAAATCAACGAATGAAATAATCACAAAAACACAGAAATATGTTCACATTTCGGAAGTGTCCATATCTAATCGCAAAAATAACCAAATTCCAGCTCCGAATGAGGTCCCTTTGCAGTGTGTCTTTGGCCTTGCATCAATTGAATTAAATCGCTTAAATTAAAAAAAAACGCCAAAATACAAGAAACTAAAACGAGGCATTTTATTGCGAATATGACCAAATTTTCGGTCATTTTATAATTGGTATTCAAAAATCGCGCTCTTATCTCAACAACTGAGCACTTAATAGCGGAAATAGGCAAATTTTGAGTTCATGGTGTAAATATTATATTTCTAAATTGTTCAAATACAAATGTGTCCATGTCTTTCAAACGGAGCGTTTAATCGCCAAAATAACTAAATTTTCGTTTCTTCAAAGTATCTGGGAAAATAATAACCATCATGGAACACAAAAATTTTCAAAACTGTCATGTAAATCATGAAATGCCGAATAAAACCGAATTTATTTCACTTATTTCGAATGTAGGAAGAGAAAAACGGGCTGGCAAAATGAAAACTTCTGTCGTTGTTGGCGATTCCGGGCGTCAATTTAAGAAGCTTTTGCTTGACTTGCTGATCTCTAAATTACTCGAAATATTCATCAGATGACCTCCACTCAAGGAAAGGCTTGATAGTTGTATTGGGGATCGAACCCACAATCATATACGCTGTAGACGCGTGTATTGTACTAACTACTATGCAGCGGCCGGTCTTATTAAATATAGTTTTTCCCTCTTTTTTTCATCAAAATACAGTAGAAATTAAAATATGCATAATTATACAAAGTTTAGACAATTTTGACGTTAATCTTCGAAGAATTAAAAAAATACAGTATTTCGGACGAGATTTCAATTTTTGCTCCAACAAAAAAAAAATTTTGTCAGAAATTTCAATTTTTGAAAATACTTTTCTTGAGCTACTTTTTAGGAATGACATATAGTTTCAACGCCATATTGATCATAATAAAAATTGGTCAAAGTTCTTTAGGCATCGATATAAAATTTGCGAAATTTTTGTTACTGCCTCAAAAAAAAGTTCGACATCCTCGTAATAAGGTCTTCTATAAGCATCGCTTGATATTCTGCCTGGAAGTCTAAACATTTTTGTACGCCTTAATGAAGACTTCTTTAATCGGCAGTAAAAAAATGCCCCTAGATTTTTGATCACTTTCTCATAAAAAATCCACTGGCACCCTAACACAGAAATAACGTAAATATTTGCCAAAGCAAATAGAGATCATCCTTGCTCACTCAAAGATTACAACAATTGTGACCCCAGAGGATTTAAGGTCTGTAAATTTACACCCGGAAATGGCATAAATAGTTCTCAAATTGGCAATATTACAACTTTTTTTT